>JARKHS020022065.1:0-16862 GCA_030143305.2 Amblyomma americanum
GCGGTTAATTACTGGATACAGGAAATTTTTGACGGGAAAAGCAGTGGAAATAGTATGTAGTCTGATAGATTGGAAGAGGGAAGGAAAGGGGTCCAGTTAACTTGGAGATCGAAGACGGGACAATTGCTTAATGTGCATAATAGTACACAATGCCTGTAATGTTGCAATGTCTTACTGACAGAGATCAGGAAAAATAAATTAGAATGGGAGTCGCTGCGTTTCTTGAAGAAAATTTTGCACAGCAGAGCGCACACTCCTGTCGCTTCGTCCAAGCAAAGAAGCGCCAATGGAAAGAACAACCGCGGAAGACACAGGCAAGCCCAGTTGATGAAATGGAATTTGCAAAAGACGCTTCCTCAAATGAGAAAAGCGGCGGCAGAACAGCAGGAAGTGATCTATTGTCTCAGGTTCGGCACAAAAAGGGCACAGTGGGGAAGCTGCCAGGCCAGATCTGTGAAGGTAGAAATTTAGAAGGGGAACCCGGCAACGCAAGCGCGTGAAAGAGACCTCTAGTCTGCGTGAGCGCCAGTCTTTGCTACTCCAAGGATGCAGAAGATGCTGATATTCGGGAGACGATGTAAGAGCCGAGGCAGCAAATTCCTGAAATATTGTGTAGCTGCGAAACCTCACCGCAGCTGTATATGCACACGATGGTAGGACAGCAACAATTGGGCCGCTGAGAGAGGCTCTTGCTAAGGAATCTGCAACCTCATTTAAGTGAAAGCCCATGTGACCTGGTACCCAAAGCAACCTTACCGAATTTAGATGCAGCGGAATCAGGAACTTAAAGAGGCGTAATGGCCGAGAGTCAGTGGGCGAGGATAAGGAAGAGCAAATGGACAGAGAGTCTGTCATAACCACGACCTGGGAAACGGTAGATTCTAATTTTCGTAAGGCTAAGATTACTGCTAATAATTCAGCCAGAAAAATTGGAGTGAAGTCAGGAAGACGGAGAGAAAAAGACCAATCCAGTGAAGGTGAAAAAATTCCCACACCTGCCTTTTCGCGATCCTGCGAGGCATCGGTAGCAATAAGAACATGAGAGGGAAAGGACCTTAGGTGGTCCTGCAATAGACCCTGAAGAAGCGGGAAGGGCTGCAGCTTTGCATTCGATGGGAAAATGTCATCGAATTCAATCTGGACAGATGAGGAGTTGTTATATATTTGGCGGACATCAGTGAAATGAATATTTATGCGATCAAGGAGGGACTGCACGTAACATATCTGCGGGGTATGAAATCGAGACCAGGCAGCACTAAAAAAGGCGGAAGGTTGACTAAGAAATATTATACTGGAAGCGTGAAGAGGGGAGTCGCACAATTTTAAAAATGTTTGAACTGTTAAAAGGCGAAACCTAGCTGATAACGAAGGCATTCGCGCCTCAAGGTGCAGAACAGCATTGGCGACATATTTTGGAAGCCCCAGACAAAGGCGCAACGCCTCACGCTCCAAAAGCACAAGAGGGCGAAGTTTATAGGCAGGAGCTCCTGAGAATAAAACACACCCGAACTCCAAAATTGGGCGGACGTACATTTTATAAATCATCAGAAGCGTATGCCTTCTCATGCCTGACCTAGCACTACAAAGCCTGCGCAGGATGCCAATGGCCCGAACTCCTTTTGCAGAAACTTGCTCAATGTGTGGCCGCCAGGAGAGAGTAGAGTCGTATATTACACCGAGATACTTCACCGTCTGAACTTGAGGTATTATGTTATTTCTATAGACCAGGCAGATGTTTACAGGAACAGAAACTGGAAATACTAACAATGCGCATTTCTTCACATTAAGGGACAGATGAATTCTTCCTAGCCAGTTGTCAAGAACATTGAGGTAATTTTGCAGGGTTCGATAAAGAGTGTGAATGTCACCTGCTGATGCAAAAAATGCAATATCGTCGGCGTACACATAAGTTTTCACATTTTGAATGCATGGAATTGAGCTTAGAAAAATGTTAAAAAGAACAGGGGAGAGAACTGATCCTTGCGGAACACCTCTTGTCTGTGGAAATCTCCTTGAGGAAATACCATTTTGGCAGCAGTAAAATTCTCTATTTTCTAAAAAAACAGAAATCCAGGCTACAAAATAGCTTGGGAAGTTGAGTTCCTGTAATCTTAGTATTAGAGTCGAGTGCTCCACGCTGTCGTATGCTTTACTGATATCCAAGGTGACAAGCGCAGCAAACTGTTTTCTATTGCGAGCTAATTTAATACGACTCTCAAGATCAGTATGAGCACACCAAATTGAACAACCCGGCCTGAAACCAATTTGACATGGATTCAATACAGCATTTTCTGAAATGAATGGCATGACACGGCCGAGAAGGACCCTTTCCACCAATTTCACTAGGTTCGATGTTAACGAAATAGGGCGTATATTGTCTAAAGTTAAGCCCTCCCCTTGCTTTTTAAGCAATGGAACTATTTCAGCAAGACGCCACTCATGCGGTATCCAAGGACCTTTAATAGAATGGTTAATTAGAGCCAACAGGTCTGCAGGAGATTCATTGAACAAAATTTTGATCATAGATGAAGTGACCTTATCGGGGCCAGGAGCCGCTGGGGATAAGCGCAGAACAATTTGCGACAGCTCAGGCATAGAGACCTCAGTGAAATCACTTGAGGTGCATGTGAATATAGTAGGAGAAGGTAAAGCAGATGTAAAGCGAAGCTCTAGGCCACACGCAATATCTTCTAAGGCCTTTGCGATGTCAGCAGGGGACTGAACGAGGGATTCAATGTTGGCAGTCGGAGGAATCACCTTGTTGCGCCTCATGAAACTAAACAAAGCTCGTTTACTTCCTGATTGGGAAAGGAAATCATAATGATTTGTATTATACTCCTCCTTTGCACGGGCGACAGTGCGCTTAAATGTTGCTGCAACATACTTATAATCCAGCCAATTTTTTGGGCATTGATTGATGAGAAGTTTCTTCCAAGCTGCTTTCCGTCGTCTATATGCACGCGTGCACTCAGCATTCCACCAATTGTTCGCGATTGCACCCTTTGTTCTCTTAACCAAAAATTCAGACTTTTGCCTTGCATGGTCCAGTACTGAACATAGATGTGCAGCCTTGCTTTCGGCACTTATCTGAGCGCGAGTGTCTGAAGTGATTTGGAGGGCTGATTTTAGAGTGTCTTTAAAGCAATTGTAATTTATTAACGTGCGCTGATGTCGCTCAGGAAGAGTTAATTTACACGCAAACTTGAAACTAATCGGTAGATGATCACTGTTTGTTGCACAGTCTACAGGCGCCCAAGACATAACGGAGACTCCTGGGGAGGAAAAAGTTAAATCCAGGGCAGAGCGGCATTGACTGCGAACAAACGTAGGCAATCCGGAATTGTTGCAGATCAAGTTGTTGCCAGAAGCCCAATCAAATAGCCTAGAACCAAAGCTGTCTGTTTTAAACCCCCAAGTCACATGGTGCGAATTGAAGTCGCCAAGTAATAGAACCTGAGATCGGCTACTAGACATGAGTGAGTCAAGGGGCCGAGTGTCACGCACACCAGACGGGAAATATGCATTAGCTACCGTAAAGGGCTGTTGACCTGGGACACTGAGGTCAACCGCAAGGATTTCACATTCATTGTCCGCATATTGAAAAGAAATGCATGCCCTGTGGCAAAACTTTTTAGATATGAGCAATAACAACCCTCCCCCTCGTGATGACCGGTCAAGCCGGAACGGATGGTAATCCTTGAGATGATAATTGAAATTTGGAGTTAGCCATGTTTCCTGTAAAGCAACTAAATCTGGTAGAAGCTGATTGCATAGGCAGTTTAAATCTATTGAAGCTGAGAATATTGATCGACAATTCCACTGGAGTACACTTAAGAACCCTATCTTGGCGGAAGTGCCGCAGCCGCGACTGCCTTTTCTAGAATACTGGTCTTAGCGTTTTTACTTGCGTTACTTTTCTTTGTCTTTGACTGGGGGCAAGATGGACCTGCAATATTCAGAGGAGACCCACTTCGTTTCTGGGCGCGGAGATCAGACTCCATATCGATACAATCCATAGAGGATGCGTCCATAACGCTATTCGAAGGAGAGGGCTGAGAGGTCTTTTGTTGCTCACATTGTTTTTGGCCCTGTGGAGCGGAATCGATTACTACAGAAGGAGGGGTAGCTTCCGAAGCCAAAGAAGACAAGAGCGGAGTGGTGGACGCCTGCAGAAGATTGGTCATCTGAGCAGCTATGACCTGCGAAATGCACGTGGACACGGTTTCCATAATGCGATCCATTGCATTTGCCACAGCTTTCTCAACTGCCGCTGTAATAGCCTGGGACAAGCTAGAATCCATTATGGGTGGGCATTTGGCGGCCACACTAGAGTAGGCTGAGGCTCTCTCCTTAACTGCGGCAAAAGCCTCTCTCCGCGTGCATCTGCGCTTGTCTATAAGCTCGAGCACCTGAACTTCTTGTGCTCGTGCAGGACAGTCAGGCGAATCAGCAGGATGAGCACCGCTACACAAACAACACTTCTCTTGCTGTTCAGGACATTCCTCTCTGCAATGACGTTCCCCACAGGCACAGCAGCGTAAGGCCGATTTGCAGGCTTTGCCGCTGTGGCCAAATCGCCAGCAGTTTTGACATTGAAGGGGCCGAGAGTTAAAGGCATCTACTCGAAAAACCAATGGCCACACCTTAATCTCTGAAGGGCAAAATAATCCTGCAAATGTGGCAATGACGGACTCCGTAGGAATTTTTACTCCGTCAACCAGCCTGCTGCATCGATGGACAGCAATCACTCCCGCAGGCGAGAGGTTCTCAAGCGTTTCCGCAGGGCTCAATCGAGAGTCGACCCCTCGGACCAAGCCCTTGGAACATGCGAGATGAGGCGGAATGAATGCGCTCACCGGGTGGCTGGCGAAGGTCGTGCACTTTAGAAGATCTTCAATACAGTCTTTATCCGACGACCGGCACAAAACACCACCCCTGCCGAACTGCCGGACATCGGTAATGTGCATAAAGTGCTTCGATGTGGACTGAAGGGCCGCCTGCACTGCCTCCGGGTTGTTCAGTCGGATAGCGCCTCCATCGGAAGGCACTAATGCGACTGGAATGCTTGAAACACCGCTGCGGAAAAAGAGATCAAGTGGGAGCTGGTCTTTAGGAAGAGATGCCGACCAAGGGGAAAACCCCTGGCCAGGAGAAGAAGTCGACATTAAGCTCTCGTCCCGCACCCAATCACCCCAGAACAGGAGCAAACAGGCACAGACAAAAAGAAGGAGAAATTTAGCAAGCTAACGCAACACCGCCAGGTACTGAGCCACTGCCCCGCAGCCTGGGTAGCTGAGCCACGTCAACAGAACAGCAGTCAGGAACGCACTTCGTCCTCTTCGCGTTCCAAGCGCGAGCGCACCAAGCACGAGCGTTCCAAGCACAAGCACAACCGTAGCAATATGATGAGGTTGTGCTGATTCCTGAGGCCTGAAAGCTTCCTAGCAAATTATGCAGTCTGCCTCTAATAGCGCTCACGTTCACACTATGTAAACCACTAAAACGGACGCTATCTGTGCTGCCGTCATGCAATCTGGAACGGTGTGTCTGGTATCACCCGGCTCAGGCTGGCTTTCACCCTTACTTGGACACGTAGGACGGGTTCGCCCAGCTTTCAAGCATAGTGCTAATAAGAGAAAAATCTCACAGAATCCGCGCGCTTCTAGCTATGGGCGTTTACAAAGCCTGTGAAGACGCAGTTTCTCTGCGATCCTGGCCATTCTACACTGACTTCATATTCCAGCCTGAGTATCGAACTTTGAGAGGTAGTTCTTGTATGATCTTCCCATCGCAATACGCACAGGTAAAGAACGTGTTTGCCACTCTGCCGTAAAGTCGGCTGTGCGTGAAGAACCCGTGCTGGGGCCCATTTTTGTTCAACATGGCACTTCTTCCTTTAGCGTCGGAACTTGCTACTCTTTAAAGTATGTTTTAGTTGATGTACGCGAATGAATAAACGGTCTACTCAGTACTTGTCGAAGCTTCTTCGGGGAACTTGGTGCAATCCCACGAGATGGGCGTCAGAGTGGCTCTTTTCGCTGGCACACGTGGCACACATCACTCATATATACTTTCAGGTACATATGTTTCATTAACACTGGGGTGGGTAAGGAACCAGTTTGGGACTGTCTGAGCAGCACCGCCTCCTCTCGGCTCAGCCCCGGGTGCGAGGGTGGGAAGTCCTTCGAGCCAGGCGGTGAAACTGTGCAAGTTCGTTGAACTTCGTCATGCGGTCCTTGGCACTACACCACGTTAATGTTAAAGAAAACACTCAAACAACCACTTGCTCCAGGAGATTACCAACAATATTCAGTTCCTAGCCTTAGAGTATCGCGGACGTCTGGCTTTACACCGCATTCGAACTCCTCCTTGGCGACCTATGTAAATGGGCCTTCCTTACACCACGAAAACGGCTTTGCACCACGAAAATAAAAACTTATTTGCACCACGGAAACGAGGTAGCTCTAACGGTGTTTTTGTTAGTGCTGAGTGATCCAGTGAGCCTGTAGCAATACCTGTATGTCATGCCGACGTCATGCGTTTATGTCAAACGAGTAAACGAGTTGCTAACGTGTCCATTAAAAGCACTGGCGGGCGCTGAACAAACCAAATTATGGCGACATGGCGTAGTATTGACAGAGCGGCTCCGATAGCTTTGTGGTTTCTTAGGGTTTAACGTCCCAAAGCGACACATGCTATGAGGGACGCCATAGTGAAGCGCTCAAAAGACGGACTCAAAAGAGACCTGTCGAAATTATACTAAGGGCAGAATTAGCAAAGCTGCTCTTAAGGTGCTCAGAGAGTGCAACCTCTCAGAGAGCATAACAGTCCAACATAATTTAATCTGGATACCTGCGCACGAGGGCATAAGGGGAAATGAGGCGGCGGATGGTCTAGCTCGAGCTTTTTGCTTCCGAGTCGGACAGCAGCAGGAGAGCCGTGGTCTGAGCGCCATGATCCTCGGGGACAGCTATTCAGAACTACTCCAACATCACAGAGGGGTGAGATATAAATATCCACCCCCGCATAAAGCACTAACAAAGGAGGAGGCAACAGATTGGCGTAGATTACAAACAGGTTCCTTCCCCGACCTCTTTATATACAACAAGATGTTCCCAACGCAATATAGGGGCATATGCCCGTGGTGCGGGGCCACACCCACACTATTTCACATAACATGGGAATGCGAACGAAACAACGCATTCCGAGAACACAAACCCCCGAGTGCGGAGCACTGGGAGAGCCGGCTCGTCAGCTGCGAGCTCGCCGTCCAAAAGAGGACGGTAGAGCACGCAAGGGATGCAGCCAAACTCAGTGGAGCCCTGGACTGAGGGACCACCCTTTGCTGAAGAAGCCTTCCCTGCAGCGCAGCGTGGGGACAGCGACACGCGAAGCAAGCAAGAAAACTTCTGATCGCCTAAATACTTATGATTCAATAAAAGTTTTCCTATTCTATCCTTGATTACCTGGGGTTCTTTACTGTGCACTAACATCGCGCAGTACACATGCCTCTAAAATATATCTTTGATCTAAATTCGATCGCCACGTCGTCTTTTGTGTCAGCAGCCGAGCGCCATAACCGCTGAGGGACCGCGGCGGTGGCAAGGATAGGGAGTGGTGTAAGGTATCGTATATAGAAAAGGCCACTGCTCGCCGACACTGTCAAGCAGCACAAGTAGTGAGCGGTTAGTCCAGAGGGCTGAGGATTTGCAGGCCATAGTACCGCATGTTCAGATCGCGATGTGCACAGTACCACAGGTGTCAGGAGAAAACAAACAGGTCGATAGAGTCGATATAATATTTAATCGGGAGATAATGAAGGAAACCAACGGCTGGGCGTTAAACTACATGACTGCCTGACTCTATTTGGAACGTTAATCCCCAGATGTTGTAGAAGTAAACGGCGAAGTGCGAGGAGCAGGCGTTGGAAGAAATTTTCAGTGTGATGGCATTGATATTAGCGAAATGGTACAAGCCGAGATCGGCTGGCAACAGCGGTGCTCTGGAGTTATTTCTTTATAGGGTCCCACAAAATTCCGTACACAGGAGTAGATGAGAGCAAAGAAAAAATGCAAAAAATCACTCGAGAGAAACCTAATGTCGGTACGAAGGTCAAGAAGAAAAATACAAAACATCAAGTCGAGGGTTAGGTGTATATACATGCGAGAAAGTAGAAAGCGAGCAAAATGTTTAATAACAAAGAACAGATAAACGAAGAAAAAATAAGGTATGTGTCCTGTGTGGGAGACAGATTTCAGGTATCCAGAGATCACAGTATAATTATGGCTAGTTTGGAAGTGTGGCAAATAAACAGTCGGCAGGAAATGCGGCGGGAAAGGCGCCAAGTAAATTTGCTTCAGAGACCGCCAGGACGTTATTTTCAACTCCGTTCACGCAATCGAACACTCTTCCATTAGAAGAGCGCTCGCTTCCAAGGCAAAATTGCCTTGACGCTATGCAGAAGCAGTTCATCACAGTTGCATATCTGGCAGCCGTAGAAACAAAGACTCTGCACGCAGCTCTTAGGCCAGGTGGAAAAACATATCAGGCCTCCAAAAATATTGAAGGCCCGGCAGTAGAGTATTAACCTGAGGGCCTAAAGACAAATTTGACCTCTAGGATATTTGAACTTGATGTAAATATTGTAACGTGAAGATGTGCACACCAAAAGGGAAAAATATATTTACAGGGAAACAGCTTACAGCCACGCAGCCGAACAACCGGGCACGCGAAGCCCAGCCGCAGAAACGCACTTCGTCCTCTTCGCGTTCCAAGCGCGAGCGCACCAAGCACGAGCGTTCCAAGCACAAGCACAACCGTAGCATAACTCCCGGCGGCAAAAGCACCGTCCCGGTGCTAAGTGGATGATGTAGCAGGCGTGTGGTACGGTTTGAGACGGACTACATGAACGACGTTAGTCAAAGGGCTAGTGGACGACGTCGGAGCATGAAGAGGTGTAATCTCGTAGGTCACGTCGGTCACCTGACGGAGAACTCGATAAGGGCCACTGTACGGACGTAGAAGTTTCTCAGAGAGACCTACACGGCGAGAAGGAGACCAAAGGAGGACGAGTGAGCCCGGCGGATAGTGTACTGGGCGATGCCGGCGGTCGTAAACTGACTTCTGGTAGGTCTGAGATGCGGTGAGCCGGTCTCGGGCGATTTCACGGGCCATAGTTGCTCGGGAGATGGCGTCACGTGCATACTCTGTGGTCGAGGCAGTAGAACTCGGTAGTAATGTATCCAATGGCAGCGCAGGATGCCGACCAAACAGAAGGTAGAAAGGAGAATAGCCGGTGGTATCATGCCGCGACGAATTATAAGCAAATGTTACATAAGGCAAGGCAACGTCCCAATCGCGGTGGTCGGGCGAGACATACATGGATAGCATATCGGTCAGAGTCCTGTTGAGGCGCTCGGTAAGCCCGTTCGTCTGGGGATGGTAAGCTGTAGTGAGCTTATGCTGCGTGCCACAGGACCGGAGGATATCGTCAACTACTCGGGACAAAAAGTAGCGGCCGCGGTCCGTCAGCAATTGGTGTGGAGCGCCGTGGTGAAGGATTACGTTCTGCAATAGGAAGTCGGCGACATCGGTTGCGCAACTTGTTGGTAACGCACGCGTGATAGCGTACCGGGTCGCATAGTCGGTCGCGACAGCAATCCAACGGTTGCCGGCGCAGGACGTCGGAAAAGGTCCGAGAAGGTCGAGTCCAACACGGTAGAATGGTTCGAGAGGTACGTCAATAGGCTGTAGAAGGCCAGCAGGCAACGTTGATGGTCTCTTCCTGCGTTGACAGAGGTCGCAGGAGGCAACGTAACGCCGAACAGAGCGGTACAGACCAGGCCAAAAGAAGCGGCGTCGGACCCGATCGTATGTGCGGGAGACGCCGAGGTGGCCTGCGGTCGGTAGGTCGTGTAGTTCCGCTAGGACAGATGAACGGAGACGGTGGGGAACGACTAGCAGGAGCGGAGGTCCGTCAGGACGAAGGTTGCGGCGGTATAGGACGCCATCCTGAATGACGAACAGTTGCAATGAAGGATCTCGGCTGGCACAGTTGAGGCGATCAATGAGAATACGCAAGGAAGAGTCTTGTCGCTGCTCGTCCGCGATGTTAACCAGATCGGAGATAGCGAAGAGGCACGGCTGGGGCCCATTTTTGTTCAACATGGCACTTCTTCCTTTAGCGTCGGAACTTGCTACTCTTTAAAGTATGTTTTAGTTGATGTACGCGAATGAATAAACGGTCTACTCAGTTCACAGGAACTTTAGCCGCCAAGAAGTAAGCCATCAGAACGCTTTGTGCAAAACCCTTCAGTGGTGCAGAAAGATTGTCCCGGAGCCGTCGGTTTAATAGACAAACTTGACAAGACAGACTCCGTTTACTAACACGTATACAGCTGTCTATCAACGCCATACTCCTTTCTACAGCTTCATCGATGTGGGTGCAAGATGCCGAAATAGACAGCTCCAGATTTCCAGCACCGTCGGTTCGATCTCCGCGACAGAATGCCTCTAAAAGACTGCAGTCATTTCTCCATATTGCTTCCCTGTCCCATTAAAGTCCCTCCTCCTCCTCTCCGTACTGCCCCAACAACAGGTGGTGTATGCTCTAATAGGGCACGAACATTAGCGCGCTGTGTTTTGCAGTTTCAGCAAGCCGAACGCAACTGCCTTACCCAAGGAGATTGAGACCGCTTGAAAACAGTCACGATATAAGTAATGCAGGCTATCACTAGTCTTTCTCGTTTGATCCCTATTCACTTGCTGTAAGCGGAAGCTCTGCTGAAAACTATCGATGAGTTTGAAGAGCAGCATCGTGGCAAGCCGCTTGTAATTTCAATCAACTTCTGCACCGTCGGTCCTGTAAAATTACTTGGCTAGATTTATCATCTTTTTAATATACCATTTCCTGAACTCTATCCATGGCGGCGTCCTCAGGTCACTGACAACCAACCTCTTAGTGTGTGTAACGTTCGCCATTCAGAACAGAAGGAGAACCCCTTCTCCCAGCACAAGCCATAGGCGCAGATATGAGATGACTTGGACGCGAGCAAGAAAAACCAGATTTTGCACACCTGTCTTAATTCTACAACGCTGCCTGATGTATGCCAGACATGTTTCTATATAACAGAGGCGCGGCTCCTCTCTGTGAGAGCAGAATTCGTTGCCTTTCGCGACGTTTTCTCTACTTTCAAATACGCCTCTGGATTGCACCACCTACCCGGCTCCTCATATATACAGATTCCAAGAGAGTAGTTCAGGCCCTAGCGCGTGTAGCCAGCGCCCTTGACATAGTGGGCGATGCGTGCCACACTGCGCAATCATATCCATGCCCGGTCAGAGTTGTGCGGCCTCTCAGCACTACGCCCGATCTAACAGAACCTGACAGTGCGCTCATTCACTGCAGGTTACATACTCTTTTCTTACACAGAAGCTGTCGCAGGAGACGCCGTACTGCCTGAGTATGGTTTTTTTCTGCGCTCCACGAATGCTATATTTCCACCTCGTCGATCCAAATTTCTCGGTGGTTTAACTCTACGTGAGGATGTGGCGTTGTGTTGAAACTGGATGAGTGCAGCTCAGACGGCTGCGGACAGGACCTTTTGGAATTGGGAGACTCTTCCCACATGCCCCTTCATCGCCGCTCCAGCTACCAAGCCGACGGTAGGTCATTTCCTGCTAATTTGCAGCGGATTTCGCATGATACGTAAACTGCACATCGCCGCATAGGGCTACCACCCTTTCCAACCACCGCATGCAAAAAACTGGAAGCATCGGCCCAAATACCGAGCCCTGTGGTCCTTTATAGCCGACACAGGTCTGCTTATCTATACGTAACCATCATATGCCGAAGGGCAAAATTGCTGGAACTAAAACACACACACACACACACACACACGCACACACACACACGCACACACACACACACACACACACACACACACACACACACACACACACACACACACACACACACACACACACACACACACACACACACACACACACACACGCACGCACGCACGCGCGCGCACACACACACACACACACACACACACGCACGCACACGCACACACACACACACACACACACACGCACACACACACACACACACACACACACACACACACACACACACACACACACACACACAGAGATTGTGAACAAATGGCTGCGCCATAGCTGTGCTAAGCCTGGTTTGGAATAGTCATAATTATACTGTGATCTCTAGATACCTGAAATCTGTCTCCCCCACAGGACTTATACCTTATTTTTTCTTCGTTTATCTGTTCTTTCTAATTAAACATTTTGCTTCCTTTCTACTTTCTCGCATGTATATACACCTAACCCTCGACTTGATGTTTTGTATTTTTCTTCTTGACCTTTGTACCGACATTAAGTTTCTCTCGAGTGATTTTTTGCATTTTTTCTTTGCTCTCATCTACTCCTGTGTACGGAATTTTGTGGGACCCTATAAAGAAATAACTCCAGAGCACCGCTGTTGCCAGCCGATCTCGGCTTGTACCATTTCGCTAATATCAATGCCATCGCACTGAAAATTTCTTCCAACGCCTGCTCCTCGCACTTCGCCGTTTACTTCTACAACATCTGGGGATTAACGTTCCAAATAGAGTCAGGCAGTCATGTAGTTTAACGCCCAGCCGTTGGTTTCCTTCGTTATCTCCCGATTAAATATTATATCGACTCTATCGACCTGTTTGTTTTCTCCTGACACCTGTGGTACTGTGCACATCGCGATCTGAACATGCGGTACTATGGCCTGCAAATCCTCAGCCCTCTGGACTAACCGCTCACTACTTGTGCTGCTTGACAGTGTCGGCGAGCAGTGGCCTTTTCTATATACGATACCTTACACCACTCCCTATCCTTGCCACCGCCGCGGTCCCTCAGCGGTTATGGCGCTCGGCTGCTGACACAAAAGACGACGTGGCGATCGAATTTAGATCAAAGATATATTTTAGAGGCATGTGTACTGCGCGATGTTAGTGCACAGTAAAGAACCCCAGGTAGTCTAGGATAGGATAGGAAAACTTTTATTGAATCATAAGTATTTAGGCGATCAGAAGTTTTCTTGCTTGCTTCGCGTGTCGCTGTCCTCACGCTGCGCTGCAGGGAAGGCTTCTTCAGCAAAGGGTGGTCCCTCAGTCCAGGGCTCCACTGAGTTTGGCTGCATCCCTTGCGTGCTCTACCGTCCTCTTTTGGACGGCGAGCTCGCAGCTGACGAGCCGGCTCTCCCAGTGCTCCGCACTCGGGGGTTTGTGTTCTCGGAATGCGTTGTTTCGTTCGCATTCCCATGTTATGTGAAATAGTGTGGGTGTGGCCCCGCACCACGGGCATGTGCCCCTATATTGCGTTGGGAACATCTTGTTGTATATAAAGAGGTTGGGGAAGGAACCTGTTTGTAATCTACGCCAATCTGTTGCCTCCTCCTTTGTTAGTGCTTTATGCGGGGGTGGATATTTATATCTCACCCCTCTGTGATGTTGGAGTAGTTCTGAATAGCTGTCCCCGAGGATCATGGCGCTCAGACCACGGCTCTCCTGCTGCTGTCCGACTCGGAAGCAAAAAGCTCGAGCTAGACCATCCGCCGCCTCATTGCCCCTTATGCCCTCGTGCGCAGGTATCCAGATTAAATTATGTTGGACTGTTATGCTCTCTGAGAGGTTGCACTCTCTGAGCACCTTAAGAGCAGCTTTGCTAATTCTGCCCTTCGTATAATTTCGACAGGTCTCTTTTGAGTCCGTCTTTTGAGCGCTTCACTACGGCGTCCCTCATAGCATGAGTCGCTTTGGGAACTTAAACCCTAACAAACCACAAAGCTATCGGAGCCGCTCTGTCAATACTACGCCATGTCGCCATAATTTGGTTTGTTCAGCGCCCGCCAGTGCTTTTAATGGACACGTTAGCAACTCGTTTACTCGTTTGACATAAACGCATGACGTCGGCATGACATACAGGTATTGCTACAGGCTCACTGGATCACTCAGCACTAACAAAAACACCGTTAGAGCTACCTCGTTTCCGTGGTGCAAATAAGTTTTTATTTTCGTGGTGCAAAGCCGTTTTCGTGGTGTAAGGAAGGCCCATTTACATAGGTCGCCAAGGAGGAGTTCGAATGCGGTGTAAAGCCAGACGTCCGCGATACGCTAAGGCTAGGAACTGAATATTGTTGGTAATCTCCTGGAGCAAGTGGTTGTTTGAGTGTTTTCTTTAACATTAACGTGGTGTAGTGCCAAGGACCGCATGACGAAGTTCAACGAACTTGCACAGTTTCACCGCCTGGCTCGAAGGACTTCCCACCCTCGCACCCGGGGCTGAGCCGAGAGGAGGCGGTGCTGCTCAGACAGTCCCAAACTGGTTCCTTACCCACCCCAGTGTTAATGAAACATATGTACCTGAAAGTATATATGAGTGATGTGTGCCACGTGTGCCAGCGAAAAGAGCCACTCTGACGCCCATCTCGTGGGATTGCACCAAGTTCCCCGACGAAGCTTCGACAAGTACCACGATTCCGCCAAGACTCGCGGCTGCGGCGCTATGCTATGACCAAGAAATCCAAACCTGGGCCGTCCAGCAGGTCTCGGCGACTCTTGAAAGACAAAGGCCGAGCGAAATCGACGGAACGTTGCCCCTCAGGGCGACCGACCGCGGGAGTAACACGCGCTGGAATTGAGTAGAGACCACCCGCTGAGACGACGTCAGGGCCCGCGTCGCTGCGCCATTTAATCATGGTGTCGTTTTGCAGGCGACTAAATAAAGTTGTTTCTCTCCCTCCCTCTCTTTAACATCAAAAACAATTCAAATTTTTGTGTTCTTCCGTGCCTTTCCTGTCTTTGTCATTCTGTGACCTCATAATTTTCTTTCATTTAATCTGCGTAGCTATTCACTGTTTGACATAATGTCTGCCGGCTATGTGTTCTACCCACGATTCCCATACCGGACGATGCCACGACACCACGCCCAGGACGACTCGAAACGTAAGAGCCTGGACGTCCGGCTGAGAAGTAGTTATCGATGGCCGGAAAGTTACAGTTCTAGTCGACACAGGAGCCGATTACTGGGCGATGAACGGAACAATTGCTGCGGAACTGAGGAAAGTCACGACCGCTTGGAACGACCCACAAATTCGCACCTCAGGAGGCTACCTCATTACTCCATCAGGACGATCCACAGCGCGAGTGAATGTCAAAGGACACACCTATCCTGCGACCATCGTTGTGCTACGGCAATGTTCCCGCGAAGTGATCTTGGGCATGGAATTCCTTAATGAGCATCAGGCGATCATTAACCTGCGATCCAAGCTGATCACGCTTTTGATGGACGAGGCCAACTCTTCGGTGAGAACTCTGAAAAATCACATTGCCTTAGTGTCCTAGAAGAAGAATTCAGCGTCCCACCCCGTTCAAGCGCTATCGTGACCGTAGGCGCAACGAAAGCAATTAACGCTGAAGCAATCATCGACGGGAACATGCAGTTGCTGCTAGACCGAGGAATCAGCATCGCAAGAGGCATCGCGCATCTCCGCAATAGCCAGGCCGAAGTACTGATGACGAACTTTAGCGAAGAATACCGGGACACTAACAGAGGAACGCCGATTGCTTTCTTCGGCGAAATATCCGACGTACGAGATTCCTTCGCCCTCTCCATACCATCCCCAGAAGATTCGCCTGACGAGGAGAACTCGCCCTCTTTCGACATCAACACAGCCGTGCCGCGCAAAAGACAAGACCAGATGCGCAATCTGCTTCCAAGCTACAGCGAGTGTTTTTTGTCATTGCAGAAGGTTCGACAAACGTCAAATGCCAAGCATCGCATTATAACCGGCCAGCACGCCCGACTGCTCCGTCAAAGCCCCTACCGTGTGTCGCCGCGAGAGAACGACAAGCCATCCGGGACCAAGCGGAAGAAATTATTCGCGACGACGTCATCCCGCCTTCAAACAGCCCATGGGCGGCACCGGTTGTTCTAGTGAGAAAGAAAGACAGCGCACTTCGATTCTGCGTTGATTACCACCGCTTCAGCAACATAACAAAGGGCATCAACCCGCCCCCCCCCCCTCCCGCATCCATGACACACTGGACCACCTCTGCAACGCAGAGTATTTCTCATCGATGGACCTCAAGCGCGGCTACCGGCAAATTGAGGTCGATGAAAGAGATCGCGAGAAGACCGCATTCTTCACTCCGGATGGGCTCTTCGAGTTCGAGGTGATGCCATTTGCTTTCTGTTCCACACCAGCGACGTTTCAGTGAGTAATGGCTACAGTGCTGGCAGGCCTGAAGTGGGAAATTTGTCTGGCATTTTTAGATGACGTCGTTATTGTCGACTCGAACTTTGAAGATCACCTCAAAAGACTTCGAACAGTACTAGACGCCTTCAAGTCGTCTGGCCAAATCTTGAAAGCAGATAAGTGCCACTTTGCCTATGAAGAGCTGCTGTTTCTAGGCCACATCTTTAGCAACGATAGAGTACGCCCAGACCAGCAGAAAACAGCTGCTATGCACATTTTCCACCTCCGACCAATAAGAAAGCAGTGCGCAGATTCCTCCGACTGCGCGAATATTACCGAATATTTGTGGAAAACTTTTCGCGCATCCCCGAACCCCTGACCGAAATGACGAAGGCAGACGTGCCTTTAAAATGGGAAGTGCCTCATGGCACACTTCTCGAATAAAAAAAAAAGTGCCGCAAGCAGAAGCCTTCTAAGAACTTCAGCGTCGTTTCCAGTTCCACCGATCCTCCCGCATTTTGATGAAAACACTGATACTGAAGTTCATACCGACGCAAGGAGCGCGGGCCACGGCGCCGTTCTGTTTTAAAATAACGACGGGCTGCATAAA
>JARKHS020022066.1:0-41390 GCA_030143305.2 Amblyomma americanum
AGGTTTTTTTTTTATGCCTCATGTGACTTCAACTCGTCTTCTAAGTCGCGGCTACCATTCGGATGTTGAAACCGAAACCTGAACAACATGAGAAAAAAAAAATCGATAAAAATTATTTACGGTTTGTCGGTGCAGTCTTACGTGGCTGTCCATGTTTGCTAATGTCCTGCGCATCAATTCAAAGAAAGAACACTCGCCTGAAATTTGGTGCTCCTACTCCTGAAATATGGTGCACAATCTGCAGAAAATTCAGCAGGTGCAGTAATTATCTGACAAATGTGTGTCTGTGCACGTGGTAGTAAACCAGGCCTTGCTTCAAAACATTTCCTGGATTTGGCAAACTGCTGTTCAGTCACTGTGTAATGGGAACAGTGTTGCATGTTCCAGAGGTTTAGCCACAGACAAGTTGGTGTACTGTCTACATTTTACTGTGGGACATCACTCTGTCCACCCCAGCTACAAGTCTTATTTTTACAATGTGGCTGTGCAATTTGTGCAGCAAAGTAGCAGGTATGGATGCAGTGCGTGTGTGTGGCTGATTTGTGAGAGATATGTGGAGGTTCATTTACAGGCAGGGAGAATAGAAGAGTAAACACGTTTGTGCAGTTTAATCTCATTCGAGAGTCCAATTTAATGTTTCAATGTTTGACAACACTTTTGTCATATTTATTACAAAGCACATTTGCTGTACATTAGTGTCCTGTACATAACAAAAAAAAAAGTGCACAGTTTAACCCTGCTTGCCGAGGCTTTGCCTTACCTCCAATCTTCTGGAAGAACCTCACGATGCCTGTCATGAGGATTCACTAATGCGACTGGTCCTTAAGGTGTGTGCGTGTGTGTAATTAATTTTTCAGAATGTTGAGAGCACAGTACTGCTTCAGTTACTGTTTATTGCCCGTGTGCTGTTCTCACCCCCTTTTGCATCTCCCAGCCTGAACCGTGTTTACCATATTCCGTACTTTGTCTCCATTCCTGTACATTGGCTGCAGGTTTTCAATTAATCAGTCTATTAGATCCCTTATTGTTTTGATTTACTTCCTTCTTTTTTTGGCTGCAGAATGCACATTTTTTCACAGCCAGTGTGTATTTTTCTGGACTCACTCCCTGGCTCACAAGCTGTTGTGCTCTCTCACACTCACTGCTGTATTTTCCTCCTGGCCGATTTCAGGTTGCCCTCGTCCCTCCCCCTCACTCACCCCTGCCACTTGTGTGAACATTTTTTTGTTGTTTCTTTTCTTTTTTCACATCCTGTACTGAATTTTTGATGCCTTCACTCTTTTGGTCCCGTCCCCTTCAGTGCTGCCAGCTACAATGCTACTCCACCACCTTTGCCACGAGAGCTTAGGACAAGGTATATACACCTCACGCCCATCATATCTTTTCTTTTCTTTTTTTAACCTCCTGTGTTTTTGTTGCATTTCTAGTCATGCGCTGCCTCGGGAAGTCCTTCTTTTCTTCGTCCTGTTTGTTAACTGCATTTAACAAAGCATCCCCTTTTTGTTTGTTCTGTCTTTTGTTTCGTTGTTTCTAAGGGGCTGTCTTTTCCCCCCTTTTGTTTTATGTGGGTTGAGGCTTTTTTTTTTTTTTTGCACTGGTGGCAGATTGCATCTCTGGCGGCAGCAATGGAATTCAGCAGCAGCATTAATGGCTTGAAATGTTGAATGTGTGCACACCTGGATGTTGGGACGATGCAGCTATGCCCCTACCCCACACCCTTATCGTTCCATCCGTCGTCTAATGTTGCCAGACTACCTTGCCTAACTAGCCGTACTTCCTCCTGCTTGCATCTGTCTGCCGAGTTTCTCTTGGCTTGTGCGAAGTGCCGTTCTCAAGTGGGCGAAGCTTGCTGTGAGTGCATGCTTGAGGGGCTTGAGCATGGGGAGCAGCATGGCATGGAAGGTGTTTTTCGTTCACTTCAGCATGTGCTTGCCTTTTTGCACTCCACAGCATATGCTCCGGGAACATGACTCCATCAGAGTTTGGCGGTAATTTGTTAACCTACATTTTGGTGCACTTCTGCGAGCACCTGTGTCTGCATCATCGACAGTAAGAATTGAACTAGCAACTTCTCTTCTGAGTGCTGTGCGCACCCGACAAAAGTTGCCCGTCTTGCAGGGTGCTTGTGGTCGGTGGCTTTGCTCGCGAGTCAGGAGCAAAAGTCTGAACATTAGAAAGCTGTGAAAAAGTGCCATAAAAAATTTCTTTTTGCTCTCAAAGAAGGCTATCTACAGTAGGCTACAAGCCAAGAATGCTGAGGCAAATGCTCCTCCAAGGAGGCCCTCAAGCCAGTGGCACCAACTGATTGTCACGGTGTCCTGGTCACCTGGGGTTGGATGCTACGGGATTAACTGTGACCTCATGAGAACTGGTCAACGCCATTGGCTAGAGGGCTTCTTCTGAGGGACATAAGCCTCTACGTTCTTGTTAAGGCTATAACAGCGCACCTACACAAGGACGAAGGAAGATGAGACAGATAAGACGTCCTTGTGCAGATTGCGTTGTTTTAGCCTTATTATGATCGTTCCAACTCGCCCATCAGTCTTAGTTATTGCATTCTTGAGTTGTATCAGACTATAGTGGTGCACACCTCGCACCAGTGTGAACAGCACCAGTGCAGTTGCAGGCTATAGCAGAAGTTTTATCGTTTGTTTTGGCACTTCTCATTATGTGCACATTTGAGCTCCCGGCTGATTGCACATAACGTGAAAATATATTAACCATTACTAGTACTCCGACCAAGAGTTATCCTAGCAAAGCTCAGAACAAAAGTACAGCATAGCTAGCGTGGCGAGCATTTGGTTAGTCTTATTCACGCCTGGCAATATTAATGCATCTTTACCATTGCATTCTTTATTTGCTTCAGTCCTAGTTGCTGAAAACACAGCAAAAAAAAAAAGGAATTCAAGAATCCATCTTTCCAAGCATGCAGAGTTTGCGTTCGCATGCAAGGTGCGCTTAACATTGTGCATTTAGTGTGAACCTCACTAGGGACATATCACTCTGCATTGCACATATTTTTACACTGAGTGTAGTTTCCCACATTGTGTTATGGTTGAATTTCTCTAGTGCAGCCTTAATTGCTTGAGAACCCACAGCTATTTAAGAAGCAAGTTTTTTTTTATTCATTCATTGATATGACCTTCTAGCATCTTAAGCCTGCAGAATACCTTACAACTGTCATTGGTTAATTTCACTGACGTAATTAAATTTGGACTTAACGCCTTACTTGGGACACTTTAGGAAAGCAAAGCCTTAAAGTTGATTGCCTGGGTACCTTGGGTTGGTAGTATTGTCTGCAAAAGCATAGCATTAGTGCATTCTTAGTCGCAAGCAGCATAGGAGCATGCGTTTCTTGAGAGCAGTGTAGATATTTGCTAGACATATTGATTGTTGAAGGGCTACCTAGCTTTAAATTAGATTTACCGGTTACCCCACGGAATGCACTTCTGTGAGGTGTGGGTGTGATGGCGGCGTTTGACTGCCATTGCAATGAGACTGGGCAAGCAGAGCTCGAGATTTCTTTCTCTGTCTCTCTGTCATGTTAATCTGTGCTTGTGCTTGTCATGTGGAAGCCTTCAAGGCGCAGTGAAGTCCGGCTTCTCAGCATTGCTGAGCGCCGGCCCGTTGTCCCTCCTTTGTGCAGGACAATGAACGAGGAGCAAGTGAAGCCCCGGTCGCTGCGTTTCACATGGAGCATGAAGACGACGTCGTCGCGGGACCCCGCCGAGATAATGCAGGAGATCCGCAAAGTCCTCGACAAGAACAACTGTGACTACGAGCAGCGCGAGAAGTTCCTGCTGCTGTGCGTGCATGGAGACCCCAACACGGACTCACTAGTCCAGTGGGAGATTGAGGTGTGCAAGCTGCCGCGGCTGTCGCTCAATGGGGTGCGATTCAAGCGTATCTCGGGCACCTCCATCGGCTTCAAGAACATCGCCTCCAAGGTTGCCAACGAGCTCAAACTTTGACTCTGTCCCTCCCCGTGGTAGTAGAAGTGTACTGCTGCTGATGATTTGGCTTCTTGGGCAAGGCTCTGTTCGCTTGCCGCGGCGGCACTCGGACTGCCCGCACCCCCACCTCAGCTGCTCGGCAAAACTGCGGCAAGACATCCGCTGCGACGATGACGTCAACGTCTTCTAGGTGTACTTTGTGCGGGGCTTGGCCTGGCTCTGTTCCTGCTTGACTTTTTTTTTCTATTTTTGTTTTGCACCTGCAAGGAATGGAATATGCATATAGCTTCTATTTTCTCTCCCTGATGTTCGGGTGGGGAGGCGAGACCGGGTTAGTGTGTGCCACAATTGTCAAGTGTTATGGCACATGTGCCGTGGCTTGTGGCAACTCCAATGTCCCCTTCTCCTGAGCTTTGCCACAAGCTCTTGTGCTGCCTTGGCCAGGCATGAATCGAAGCGGTGCAGTGTTCGTCCCTTTGCCGGGGTGCCATGGGGAAGACGCATCCCCTTTCCATGTCTCCCCCAAACGTGAAGAAGGCGGAGGCGAGCAAAGGCTCACCTGCACTCGTACCCTCCCCCCTTGTCAAGTGTCGCGGTGGCGAAAAGTACTGAACTGTATCCTACTCCCCACCCCCTCCATCTCCCTTCATTAACAGACTCGAGGCTGGATGTGTGTATAAGTGTGTGCATGTCATATGACTGATGTGTGTGCGTGGATGGGAGGTTTTTTTTCTTCTTGCATAGGCTCTTTTATTTTTTTTTAATTCCTCTGGGACGTGTGTGTACATAAGAAAGCAGCAGTTGATGTGTGCATGACTGGGTGTTGTTTGTGATTGCCTAGCAGCAGTTTCTGGCTGTCCTCTCTGCGCTGAAGTCCTGCCGCTGGAAGCCTCACCGTTCATTCACTGCGCGCGCACTTGGGACACTGGCTGTACAGAGACCACAGGGCCACACGGTCACAGGAGCTCAGCAGTGGTCTGCCTAGGTTCTCTGCACACACACACATACACAACACACACATATGCACCACTTTGTTGTGGGCTGGACACTCTGACGGTGCTGTGGGCAGCCCATTATGTGGCCATTTCACATCGTTTTGGCTTTTCTTCAGGCATTTTTGTTTCACTTGGCCGTGATATACCACCGAACTGGACACCAATTTTCAACTGTGCTTGGGTCATCAAAGACGAGGTCTCCGTTATGGGAGCATGATTCCACAAAGGACACGCCACTTGCTTTCACCCCCCAGTGTCTGGCAGTCGGAGCAGCCTCAGAGGAAGCCTGAAAATTGCAACGTTTTGAAAGCGCGGGTGAGAGCGGTTCCTCGGTCTGCTTCTGTTGTCGATGGTAGGGAGGGAGGGTGTATACACAGGGGTGGGAAGAGTAGGGGGATGGGGTAACAGTAAACCATGGCTAGGCGCGTGTCGCGCCTGGTGCACGTTACTTATGTCACTAAACGCGTCGCGACCGAGAGCATTCGGGCGCGCTTCATTGCCTCACTTTTTTTGTTTCAAGTCGACACCAAGGAGGAACTGTGCATGCCACAAACTGTTTGCTTTGTTGTTGCTTTTGGCTCCTGGCAAAGCACGCACTTGGCTCCACGTTTTTTTTTTCTTTGTTTTCGTTGCCCATCTCTAACGGTGCGCGAGCACTGTAGCTTTTTCATGTAGCCTTCCTTCTCTTCATCAGGGCCTGTGTGCTGCCAGGATCAACGTTGAGCGTAGCACTTCTCTTGAGAAGGGCAAGACGGTGGGAACAAGTCATCACCACAAATATTTTATTAGGAAAGAGACTTGGCGGCCGCAAAGCAGTGCTGCGTGGCTAGCAGTATTGAGCTGTTCAGTTCTCTACCAGCCATATGGTGCAGGAAACTTTTGTCGAGGAGGTGTGGAGCAGAGGGTTATGTTGCTCGGAGGAGCTTGTACTTTATTACCGTTGGCACCAAGGGAAGCCGCCCAAAGCTTCCATCTCGGTTGGCTGACGCCCCCTTTTTTTTTTTCCGGCCAGAGGGAGCTGTCACTGTGTTAGGTGGTTACTTAGCTCAAGGAGTCCCGTTCAGTTCATTTACGTTCCTGCTTCGTTCAGTCTTCCCCCAACCAGTGTTTTTTCTTCTTTTGGTCGTAATGTAAGGTTGAACTGCGCCACTTAAATGTGTTGGTTGCTGTTAGCTGCCTTGTACATATAAGCTGCATTCTTTCCTGGACAACTCCTCCTTGTGTAAATAGCGGGCAAGCAGATTTTCTTTTTTCTTTTTTTTTTTGAAGGGAGGGGGAAAACTGCATTTTAAGTAAAAGTGCAGTACCAGTGTTGGCAGTGAGAAGAGTTGACATATTTCACTTTTTTTTTTGCCCCCCCCCCCCCCCTCCTTTGTTTTAACAAGAGACGGCGCACCTTATTTTCCTCTTAGGCTGCTGCACGGACTGGACTTGTTTGTTTGCCCGGTTTCTTGCGAGAAACGGTTATGAGGCTCAGGCGGCAGAGAGAAAAAAAAAAGTGACGTTGGGGTGTAAATAGATGTGTTGCCGCCCTGTCTGTGTTTGTTTGGTGCGGCTGCTGTGGCAGAGTGACCAGTGCAAGCAGCTTTTTTTTTTTATGTTCAAGGAAATTGGTTAACTAGTTCAGTGTAAATATCTGGAGCTTTCATAATTACACGAGTAAGTGCTAGGGAAGTTTCTAGTGTATAATTTATCTAAAAACAAATAAAGGGTCCTTCCAGTACCTGTCTTTTGTGTTAAATTTTCAGTTATTTCACATGATCTGGATCACTAAGTGTGAGCTTTCGCATATAATGCTGTGAAGAGTGAAGTTCTAGTCACGGAATAAGTGACGGTAGGCTTATCCTTCCTCGGCAAGCTTGAAACCAACGCCTTGAAGATTTGTAAGTATTGGGGTGTCTTCCTCTTGATTTGCCAGAGGTTGTGATCTCTAGGAGGGGATAAAAGAAACCTTATATTTTGATTGTGTTCAGACTGCATTTCTGTGCTATTTTTTTTGATTTGGTGAAAATATTATGCAACTCTTACTCCGGAGAAGGCGCTGTGCCACAGCTGTAAGCAAAGAGCCCGTTTTGTGTTGTTCAGCCCATGAAGGCTGTTGACACTGTAAACTTTTACACCTCATGATTGCGCATCGCCCGTGGAGCTCCGTGGTACATAATTCCAGTTGCAAAACGTTATTGCAGGTGTCGTGAAATGTGTTCTTAGGCGTTTCCCAAAACAAACATGGTCGAAACACGAGCCAATGGAACGTTACCCTTAAGTGCAAGCTCTCTTTTGGCAACACGAGGGGATCGGTGTACGGATCTCTAAAAAGGGTGCTCAAAAGCAACACCTCTCGAATCCGCTTTTTTTTTTTCTGCTTCGCCGTACAATAGCAGCGAGCTGTATAATAAAATCATGCATTGGCTGCAGTAAGCCTTCGCGCAATTAGGGTCCGTATTTGATATGAGAGGTTTTTGACCTCCAATCTGGGACGTTATTGAAATGTTGGTAGGTTTAAGAACGCCTGGGGGGCGTGTTAAGATGCCGAAACGCCCGAATACTTAGTAGATTCTCGGGAATACACTGTGCACAAGCTATGGCCACTACGGCCGAGATGTGTGATGGCGCTAGGGAACAAAACAGATATAATAGGATAGTAAAAAAAAAGCAAATATGAGTTTGATATCGGAGGAACGAGTACGCGGACCGTGGCTAATGTGTCTACCGTGGCGCCGTTGTTTCCTTAAACTTTATTCTTGATGCCCAAAATTACTTTTTCTCTGCCATTGGTAGAGGCCCTAGCGTTTAGATAGAACGAATGTAATGTGAATAAATCTGGCAGACGGTAAAAACTATTCGAAGATTGGTGGCTCGAAAGCAGGACTTAAAGGCACAAGGTCACGATCTAAATTTGGATAACGCAAAAGTGAACAGATTTAGAATGGACGAATTTTTCAGACACTATCTGCAAATTTTAACCAACGCTTGGCTTAGTGGCGCTTGCCACTACTACATTTCAAAAAGGACGCTCCTAACATCTGTCCACTTTTTCTCCCTCCTCTTTTTTTTTTTTTGCGCAATGCAACGTCCGTAAAAATGATTTTCGAAACAAAATTTCGCAACTGGTTTTTATAGAGTGCCCCGTTAATGTTGCGGTGAACCCAACAATCGAAAGGAAGCAACATTACAATGAACTGGTTCGAAGTAAAAAAAAAAAAAATTCAGTGTATTTTTACATAATTCGTTTTTTGGGAAAGGAAATGGCGCAGTGTCTGTCTCATATATCGTTGGACACCTGAACCGTGCCGTAAGGGAAGGGATAAAGAAGGAAGAAAGAGGTGCCGTAGTGGAGGGCTACATCCCTTTACCCCTTCCCCTGGTCCCGAAGAGTGATGCCCTAAGGGCCAACATACGTCGGGACCAGTACCCCCTCCCCTGAATAAACCATAG
Organism: Amblyomma americanum; assembly: GCA_030143305.2. Lineage (NCBI taxonomy): Eukaryota > Metazoa > Arthropoda > Arachnida > Ixodida > Ixodidae > Amblyomma > Amblyomma americanum. The sequence goes on from JARKHS020022066.1 coordinate 8,384, forward strand.
CATCAACCACCACTTTAACATGCACTGACATCGCACAGCACACGGGCGCCTTTCGTTTTTTACACTTGAGCTTGGTTACCTTACAATTTAATATTCTTAAAGTGAATAAAGATGGCGCTACTCACCACAAGGAACTTCTTTCGTTGCTTCTATCCATAGGTGCACTCATTGGCTCACGTGACTTTTTTCTTCCTCCATGCATCCATGCCTGCTGTGCTTCTGTTCAGTCTGTCCGTGGCATGCAGCGGGTGCGGTATGTGGGTGTCGTTGGTACCTTTTTTGCGCAAATTGGAGGCTGGAACAATTCTGTAAGTGGGTGAGTAACCACCTTCGAGCTAGTTCGCCTATCGCGCTGTTTTTGTAGCCATCTGGTTCGCCTGCTTTTCCCAGCATATTGTTCATGGGTTGGTTGGGCTAGTTAAGCCTAGGCGTGTTGTGCTTTTAGCTACTTGCTACTTGTTCCGGAATGTGGACGCATTTGCAAGACGCATTTTTCCCCCCCTTAGCGACGTTCTTTTTTTTTTCTTAAAATTTCTAAATATCGTAATTTCGAATTGGCGTGGCTCTTTAAATGCTGGTGTGTGTGTGTTTCAGGTGGCCGTACTCGACAGCGACGAAGTTGGCCGGCGTGCCCGAAGGGTGCGTGTTTCTGGAAAGCCCCCCCCCCCCTCCCCTCCCCCTTTTTTTTCGCCCTTGCAGCTTTTGTGATGACCATTACAACCTTGAACAATCAGTGAGAGTAAATAACTGATTTAATGAGGCTGACGTTTTCGCACGAATGTGCCGCGCCTTGCAGCGACACTTAGAAGCCTCTAAGTTATATTTGTTGCCTTTTTTTTTAGGTCTGGCGCCCTGCGGTGTATTCCCCGTTCACAGGTACGAGCAGTTCGTTACAACCTCGCTGGTGTAGCACTCGATCGCAGGCAATCGCGAATCACGTGATGACGTACCGTATTGCTTGAATCTCGTGGAAGCAAAAATGACTGATTTAATGAGTCTGATACGCAATGGTTCATACTGCAGATTTGCTGAAGAAAAACGAAGGGTCAGCATGGCTTTTCATTGTTCACGCAGGTATATCAAGCTCAGCAACTTGTCTGCTCTTAAGGAATCTGGCAGTCTCGCATCATTTTCGTCACTGCTGTGTTGGGCTGCTCATATCCATGTCGTATGTTGGAAACCGAGGTAAGTAGGCAACCATCGACAGTAGAACGTATTAAATGCCGTTCTTGAGTTTACTCAATAAAGTATTTCTTCTGTGCCCTGCCCGTGTCGTTCTTTTTTGGCTTGCAAGCGTGAACGCGGCTGGTTTTTCTTAACCGGCTGTGGTCTGGAATTGCTTCTAGAGCGAAAGCTCCATTCCCGTACAAAGCTGACAGCCGTGGCAGTGCAATTTCACAAAACCAGGAGCGGGGGCTTTGTTCCGACGTCATGCCACGTGACTTCAGCTGCGCACGGTGTCCACCATTACTGCCTAGCACAGCCCACGTGCAACTCCCGTCGTTTATTAGAGAACAATGTCTCCTCCCTTTGGTCTCGGTTTCGCCTTGGTGTGTTTTCATTTGGGCTCCACTGTAAAGCCCGATTCACATAGCGGCGAGGCAAAAACCTTGGAACCTCGTATTTCTGACCGCTAGCAACTTTCTGCACCTTTGCGTTACTAAACTGGAGTGTTGTGCCGCTACACTGATTGGTTACTAGTCCGCATTAACAATTTCATTCTCTTGATATCGGATAGGCTAAATTTACGCTGTCTCCCTAACCTTATACTGTTGCTCTATTAACAAATGCAGTGGTGGAACTGCTGCGCCAAATCACAGGTCCTGCTACATGATGCTACAAAATAGATTTTTTGCCTACTTTTGCGCCACAACGCCGCTGAATAACTCTGCTGAGAACAAAACCGAAATTTACTGTCGCGGAACCCGACATCTGCCGGCAACACTGTTCAAAACCTGTGCTGATTGGAAGAAAATGGCGCGAAGAAAGTATCCATCTTCCTCGATGCTGGTCATCGCAGCTCACGAGGTCTCCGCCCTGATGGATGAGTTTAGTCTGTCTCTTAGAAGATATTAGCCAGACAATCAGAACGACTTGATGACTTGTGGCAAAAATTTTTCGAACTCAAGCTCGAAAATATCCCTTGTTCGCGGCACTCGTAAAAGCACTTCTGTGCCTCTTGCACAGCAATGCCCATTTGGAGAGGGGCTTCAGTGAAAATCGGCGAGTGCCCTAGAAAGCGGTCTTTCTTTTCAATACAAATTGTAAATGGGCTTAGGTCTGTAATGACATATTCCCAGCGTTTCGGCCGAAATCCAGCTGCCATTCCTATGACACAACGGTTAATCAGAGAAGTGACAGCTGCAGTGGTTGGATGCAGATGCAGCAGAAGAGACACGTGAAAAACAAGCAAATGAAGGCTGATGTGCCGGACAAGGACACCCAGAAAAGAGGTCAGAATGAAGAGAAGGTACTGGAAAAGATCAGGCTGGCCAGGAATATGGTCACCAATGCTGAGCTGCTTTTCGCAAAAGGCGTCGTCTAAAAAATTTGCAGTTGTTGCAAGCCCTTCTGAAGAATGGGCAGGAAAGGCTCGCAGCGGCGCTGTCTGAGCTGGAGTCGTCAAGGAAAGAAAAGAAATAGTACCTTAAATTTGCAGTTTTAAGAATGGTATAATTTTTTATAGCTTTGTTGCCAATCTCATTATGTCGTCCATCTGAATAAAAGCGGCTTTATTTTTAGCAAAATCTCCTATTTGCATATTTTTGCAGCTTTTTAAGGAAAGAACAGACCTTAGACTGAATTTGGGCTTGAAGCTTGTTTTTGCATGGCTAACCGCCGGCTAAATTCTCTGTTTCTTCATTAAAGAGTCTCTCTCTCTCATGGCTATGGTCGTCATAAGCACCTCAGCAATTGACTGTTCCAGAAATAAAACAAGCCTTCTATAGTTAAGTGCTTCGAGACATGAAATTTTGCTAAGATAATTTTTTTTCCTCCTACAAAAGCTCAAATATCTACAAAATGCCATTTTTCCTGCTACAAACTGCGATATCGTCTGCTACAAAAGCTGCTACAAGAAGCCAGTTGTCAGTTCCACCACTGCAAATGCATACCATGCCAAATGCTTAGTGACGTAATAGTTTGCGCACGTGTACGCGCTTTTGTTTCAGGAACTGCCCTAAAGTCTCAAGCTATCGCTGACCATTCTACGGGACTTATCCTAATGTTGGGGGCGGCATGACATGAGAACATGGCATGTGGGCTTCGAGGGGCTGCTCCGGGGTAATTTCTATCCTGCTGTTCTCTAAAGAGATAGCACGGCACATGCCTAATAGTTTTGGCACCGAACTACGGGTGCTCTGCCAAAGCATTTTCGTCTTGCGCGATAAGGGAAAGCGCTTCATTTGGTCGCTGAGGAGGGAAAGGGCTGCCGTGTCAGAGGCAGTACTTTTCATGAAAAAACTTCGTCTGATGTGTGACCGCGCTGCAATTATTTCCGAGATGGGTCGACGGCGCCGCATCCTTGATTTTTCACTCTTGCTTTTCTGAAAACAGCACCGTGTTCTGAGAGCGCAGCCTCCTGAATAGCGGCACACCTCGTGCCGTTGCTTGAAAACAATTGACTACGAGGAAAGGGAACTCTCTTTGGGGGCGTCAACCACGTAAAAGTCGCCGCTGCGGTACCACGTAAACTCTTCGCCGCAGGCTCCAGGCTAACCATGCTTAACTGAGCTTTCGCTTAACCAGCTTAAACCAGCGTTCGTTTTTTCTCGCCAGAGCCGGGCTCCAGAAACTTTTGGCGGCGGGTTTTGTTCGTGCACGTCATAATAAATTACGTCATTAATGTTGTTAGTGGTTTTCGAGGGAACAAAATGACGCAGTAACTGTCTCACTTCTTGGGTTGGCAGCTCAACCGCACCGTGAAGGAATGTGGGAGTGAAAGGTGCCGTAGTGGACGGGTCCGGAATGATTTCGGCCAGCTGGGGATCTTTAACGTGTACTGTTCCGACGATGCTATAGCGTAGGAAGGTTTTTTTTTGGGGGGGGCCGCGCCGGGAAGCCAGGCAGGGAGAGCGATGGGAGTGAAAGAAGAGAGAAAGCGTTACAGTATAGTCAGTGTTGGCGGTAACGGCGTTACAGGTAACGCCGTTACTTTTTCCGGTAACTTAGTAACGTACTCGTTACCATTTCGGAATTGTCACGGGTAACCTACTTAAGTTACCATTTTTCGGTAACGTGAGGTGCCATGTTACTGGTTACATTTTATTCCAATTGTCCCCCCCCCCTCTTTTTCAGAAAAAAAAAGTGCAGAGCACCTAAAGTGATGTTGCAAATAAACAAAATCTACGGATGCTCTCGACGACCCTTGTTGCATGCCAGAAAACACTCGCGTTGACGACGCGCCCAACTAAAAAAAAATACAATACCCATAAAGCACGAAACACGTGCATGCACGAACACGCATTCACACACTTTCCTTCCCAAACCACTCGCACACACAATTCTCTAAGAGTGTTAGCAGGCTGAGCATTTTGGAACGTCACATTTTTCAGAATTACCGTATATTTGTTGACAGTTCACCGATTATTTGTTTGTGAACTTAGAATTGATGATGAAGTGTAATTTTGTGTTTAATGTCACATTCAGAAAATGGCTTCACCATGTGCCACAGAGTTAGAAGCCATCACATGTAACTCTACAGGCAACTTTAGGCCGCTATACATTGCTAAGTTCCTGCACATTTGTGCAAAGTATTCTCGTTAAATCAGGATTTCAGCTAAAATCGTTGTTTGGCCTAGAAATTTTATGCGATATTTTAGCTTTATAATATTGTTATCGTGAGTTCTTGCAGCGAAGACGCACTAATTGAAATTTATGGCCATGGAGTAAGGGAAAAGTAACGTGCAGTACATTTTTTGTAGGTATAACGTCGGGCGGTAACGCGTTCCTTTATTTTTTGCATAACGAGTAACGTATTTAGTTATTTTTTATCGGTAACGCCTGCAACACTGAGTGTAGTGGAGGGCTCCGGAATAAATTGATCGGTTGATATGCAGGTCAAGAACAGCAATATGTGGTTGGTAAACAATCTGATATCGTGAGGAGAAGGAAGAACTTTTTTATTTACACATTGTTATATTGGAGTTATTCAATGGGCAGATCCCAGTTTCAGGATGCCCTAGGCCGGGGCTGCAGTCATGGCCCGTTCGACAAAACACTTGAGCTGTCAGGCTCAGAGTCGGGAGGGGCAGCCTCCCAATGGTCCTTGGATAGGCTGGGGGTGAGGGGGATGTTAAGATTGCTTTGGCAAGCCCATACCACGTAGCAAGACGTGGCTGTATCCTCGCAGTGAAGGCATTCCGTTGGGAAGTCAGTGGTGTACCACTTATGGAGGAGTTGTGCTGTGGTCAGAGTGTCGGTGTTTTCCCGATTGCTCTGGATGAGAAGCCCCAATACCCCAATGGTGGATACTTCGCGTATGGGTTGGCCACTAGCAGTAATGCAGATGGGAGGATGGCCGTGGAGGCCGGGTTGACCTCGAATGAGCAGCAGCTCGGGCTTCTGAGGTGAGCACGAGGAGTCGGCTCCGGCTACGTGGCGCCCAATGACATCCACCGCTTATTGAAGTGCGGATTCAACCTCAGCATCTGTCTCGCAGACCATTCGTCTAATTCGTCGCATTGCTAATAAACATAGAGGCATGCGAGAGGCTGACCTCCGACGTCTTGTTCAGGCGTTTGTTATCAGTCGCCTCACATATACCCTCCCTTACCTCTACCATAGCTGCCAGGAACGGGACCGCGTTGACTGCCTTATTAGACAGGCATACAAGGCGGCTCTCCATCTCTCCCACCGGACCCCCACGTGTAAACTACTGGCATTAGGGGTCTACAACACTGTGACGGAGCTCTCGGAAGCTCATCTCACCGCTCAGTACGAGCGTCTCACCCACACCTCCACGGGACGTCACATACTCGACAAGCTTGGAATAAGCTTCGAAACGACCGTCGCCGACAAGGCCCAGCTTCCGTCCCATATCCACAGCAACCTTATCGTTACCCCTCTCCCGAAAAACATGCACCCAGAGTATCATGTCGCTCGCCGCAAGGACAGGGCTAAGTCTCTGCATAAAAAGTATTTAACAGATCAGACAGCGGTCTACGTCGACGCCGCCGAATACTCTGATCGCGATGCTTTTTCGCTCGCGGTTGTAAACTACTGTGGACGGCCGTTGGTTGCGTGCTCCATTCCCGTCAGATCGTCTGAAGAGGCCGAGGAGGCGGCCATAGCCTTGGCGATGGTCTCAACCTCTGCAGAAACCATCTTCAGCGACTCTAAATCTGCGATTCATAATTTCGCCAAAGGCCGGGTCTCCCCCGTCACCCTATCTCTCCTCCGCTCCACCAAGGACCAACTCCGCCCGATCCAATTGATCTGGGTCCCTGCGCACTCATCCCATCCAGGGAACGAGGCGGCCCACAATCATGCCCGAGGATTCGTCGACCGGATGTGGTGTCGCCCGTCCTGCGGACGGCGAGAGATCGTATGGTTACATTTCATGACATAACCATGCACTACCGCTTAGGTAGACTTCTATATCCCCCCGCACATATTTCTCTAACCAAACCCCAAGAGGTTGCGTGGAGGCAACTCCAAACGAACACCTTCCCCAACCCCGCGATATATGCCCGCATATACCCTGGGGTCTACTCTCCCTTCTGTCAACTATGTGGCCAACATGCCACTCTATCCCACATACGCTGGGCTTGCCCTCAGGACTCCCCTCCGCGAGGTTTGCAGCTCTCGAATCCAGACCACTGGGAGGCCGCATTGCTCAGTTCCGACTCGGACACACAGATCCGGGTTGTGACAAGAGCCCTAGAAGTCGCCGAGCGCCACGGGCTCATGGCCACTTGATGGGGCTATAACCCCACACCAACTGCTACCTTGGTCGACGAAAATAAAGTTTATCCTCCTCCTCCTGTGCTGTGGTCAGAGTGTTTGTATCTACGAAGTGTGTGTTCTTCGTGGTTGGAGAAGTGAAGCCAGTTCCAAGGAAAAGAACGAACCACAGGACGCACGTGCAGGCGAGGCAGAAGAAGAAGAGTTCAACTCGGGCGAGGTTGGAAGTAATTGTTGTTGGCCTCTATTGGCGGTTGGTTGTTTCTCCTCAGGACTGGAGCAGCTGTTAGCCATGAAAGACACGGTTGCCCGAGCAGGTGAGATATATGTAGCGATTTAACTCCGGCATACTGTCTCTACCATGTTGGGCTGCTCTAGCAACACTTGTAACTGCTGTAGAGGTCTAACTATTATTTTTCACCCCCAGAGGAGGTCACTCATGGAGTTCTGTAATTCACGTAGAACAGCTCAACTCAGCCCGCTGTTACACGGTCGCTGCCCTGTACTATAGTGGGATACAACTCAAGAACGAAGCCGCTTTTCCCCATCAAAGGACCCCCTTTCAGCCAATGGTGTCGGCCGATTCTCGTGAACCTGCTAGCGTGACAATGCAGGGAAGGGAGTATCCGCTTTCATCTCCCACTCCTGCGTCGTCACGCTAGCAGGGTAATGAGAATCGGCCGACGCCATTGGCTGGAAGTGTGTCCACTGACGGCGAAAAGCAGCTCTGTTCTTCAGTTATGTCCGACTATTATATAGTCCGCTATTTGCGGGAGAGACTAGACACACTGCAGTTGGTTTGCGGCAGGATATCTGAAACTAGTTCCATTTATTCGCTGATAATATTCAGAAGAACGTTTGGAAAGAACCAACTCATCGCCAGGCACGCACAGTTGGTCGCAACTCTCAGCAAGTTATGTGGCGAGAATCTTTCGGCGCACAGAATTTAATGACTTGTACACATGTGCACGCACCGACTCCAAAACGGTTTATGGCGGCCGCGTTTCGATGGAGGCTATAGTGAAGTACAATATTCTAGTTCACTATAATGCAGGCGAAACGCAAAGGCGCCCGTGTGCTGTGCGATGTCAGTGCACGTTAAAGATCCCCAGGTGGTCTAAATTATTCCGGAGCCCTCCACTACGGCACCACTTTCTTCCTTCACTCCCTCCTTTATCCCTTCCCTTACGGCGCGGTTCAGGTGTCAGCCCACGTGTGAGACAGTTACTGCGTCATTTCCTTTCCCCCAAAACCAATTTTCATTTATGGGGTTTAACGTCCCAAAGCGACTTATCTTGGCTATGAGGGCCGGCGTAGTGAAGGGCTCTGGAAATTTCGACCACATGGTGTTCTTTAATGTGCACTGGCATCGCACAGTACGCAGGCCTCGAGAATTTCGCCTCCATCGTAGTTCCACCACCGCGGGCGGGATCGAACGCGCGTCTTTCGGGTCAGCAGCTGAGCGTCATAACCACTGACCCACCGCGGCGGCTCTCCGACAGCAAAACACACTGCATAAGCAGAAAAAAAAATAGCTGGGAAGGATGTCGACAGGAAAGCTACGTGAACATTGTCGCTCCCGCGATATGCCTGGGACGGATATCCATCGCGAACAGGAAAACGGTGGCGCGGTGTGGCGGCTCAAGGCACGACGCTTCAGTGCCATTTTTAAATAATAATAATCATAACTGGTTTTTTTGGGGGGGAAAGGAAATGGTGCAGTATCTGTCTCATATATCGTTGGACACCTGAACCGCGCCGTAAGGGAAGGGATAAGGAAGGAGTGAAAGAAGAAAGAGATGCCGTAGTGGAGGGCTCCGGAATAATTTCGACCACCTGGGGATCTTTCAGAAGAGCGTGTTGTCGGGCAAGTTGACTTTGCATGATATAGAAGAAGTTAGCGCAAAACTTAGACGAAGACAGAGAAGAAACACACAAGACGACAGACGAGCGCTACTACCAACTGTTTATTGGGTCTTAACACCCGGAATATATATCCGAAAAAACAAGCATGCGCAGACAGTTGGAGGCACACACGTCATACACCAGCGCCGTGACGAGGCGAAAGGGAATCCAGAAAATCACATTCAGAAGTATAAATCTGTAAGGAAGGATCACTCGCGCAGCGATCAGATAGCCTTTTAATGTGGAAGGCCTCCAGCACAAGCCTCGCTGTGACATTGGCGCTCCTGCCCAGAATCTTTGTTTTCTCAAATCGTGCCCTACACGTGCTGTCACAGGAAGAAATATGCCGCACAATATTAGCGGTTCTGTCGTTGTTTTTTAAATTTCTATCATGCTCCCGTAGCCGGTCATTAATGCAACGGCCAGTTTGACCTACATAAGAAGACCCACAAGAAAATGGTATGCTGTACACCACCCCTGTAGCGCATTTGACATAAGAAATGCCATGTTTCTTTTTGCAGCCACTCTCACAAGGGCCAGAAATGCGTCGGCAAAGCTTTGAAAGCTTGTTGGGGGCTGAGAAGACTAAGGGCACGTGGTGCCTGCCGGCCACCTTCTTGAGGTTGTGTGACACTCGGTGCACATATGGAACAACCACCGGCTTTGATGTCGAGAAATCCGGTCTTCTTTTTTGAGCGCCTTTTTGTTTTTGCAGGAGGGTTTCAGCAATAGCAGAAATAACCGGACCAGGGAAGCCTACCGCCAAGAGGCGGGAAACCTGATTATTGACACTCTCCTGAATGCTATGAGGGCACGATTTAAGAAGGGCAGACTCCAGGCAGAGTGACGCAATAGCTCTTTTCACAACTTTTGAGTGTGAAGAGTCGTATCTCAACAACTCTTTGTTGGCACGGGGGGAGTACATCCAGCACACGTGGCCATTACAGAACCTAAGCTTTAAGTCCAGGAACCGTAACTGTTGATTATCAGGCAATTCATGCGTAAAAACCAACCCTCGTCCTAATTGATTAAAAACAGCTAAAATCTGAGAAACAACGTGCACTGACATCGCACAGCACACGGGCGCCTTAGCGTTTTTCCTCCATAAAAACTCAGCCGCCGCGGTCGGGTTCGAACCCGGGAGCTCCGGATCAGTAGCCGAGCGTCCTAACCACTGAGCCACCGCGGCGGGTTAGATAACGAGTTTCCGCACAGAGCTCTTAATTGGCAGTTTCAGCGTTGTCTGCTCGGCTGTTCTGCTGACGTCACGCAACCCCTGCTGCTCGTCTGCTTGCAACGCTGGCACGCCCGTTTGTATACACTCCATACATGGGAGTTAAGGGAATAGGTTGTTCACGTCATCCAGGAAATAGAACAGGCACACGGAGCAGAGGAATAACTAATAGACGAATAAATGATCAACAGAATGCAGAAGCTCATGTGGGCGATTGGATGGAAATTTATTTCTACACGTTTCGACAAGTCTTTCACGTGGGTATATATATATATCGCAAAATCTTTTTTTTCTTTATTTCTTAGCGCTTCCTGGGCAGGACGTACAGTAAGTATGCGGATTTAATACTGCACATTTTATCGCACTTAGTTTCTGACAATGGAGGTAGGAAAAGAAGTCCTGCACCTCCACTCTGTATCATGGGCTAACAAGATTCAGTCTAGTATAGGGGAGGCCTTTCCCTAGCACTACCTCGCGAAGCCTTTAATAAACCATCGCCACTGTCTTACCAGATGTACATTTGCGGCACGGGCGGGCGGGGACTCTGCACGTCGCCTTCGAAAGCACCCTGTACAGTTCCGATATACCCGAGATGCACCTATTAACTTCTTCCTTTTCGACTTGAGCTTTCTTCAATTCGCCCTCGATTCAAGTCGATTGGGCGAACGTTCAAGCTCGATGCCCTCACCCGGGAAAGCTTGTTCTCTCCGCTGCTCTCCTAGCTCATACGCATATGCCGCTATGCACTATAAACAGAGAGGAATAAAAGGAGAGTATAAGCTGTCCTTTAGCGCACTACTTCTTATAAAAGGGAGTGTGCTACAAGTTTACTCCCTTTTTACTCCAGTGTAGGCGTACGTGTGAGTGTAATTGCGGTCGCCCACATCTGAGTCACGTGACCTCCGTGCCTCGGCACCTCCAGCTGCACCTCACACGCGTGCAAGTTGAAGCCGGGAGGAGGGGAATCACCATGCAGGGACGGCCGGTTTTTGCACTGTGTGGAATGTAGCACGTGACCTCACGCAGCGTGGTTTACGCGTGACGTCATGATCGCCATAATGGAGCGCCACGCACAGGCTCCACCTGCAGCTTCCACCGTGCAGGATGCGACAAGCGGATGTCGCTGGTGTCTAGAATTCGGCGGTGGTACTCACGGAACTCTGACATGGCGGCCACTGTGACGCCAGTGCAAGCCGTCTGTGCATTTCGTCGCCTGAAATAAATACTGAAATAATGGCAAAAAAGAACTGGACAGGAAGGAAAGGCATATGTGAGATAAAAATGAATGAGTAGAGAAAAGCAAGAGAGTAACGAAGTAGTAGTGGCTTATTAAAATAATAATAAAAAGGAAGGAAAAGATTTTTGCTAGTCCGGGCATCTGCCATCGATACAGAAGCACCTGAGCTGGGGCAGCGGAAATAAAGGATAGAAGTAATAATTAATAATAATTGGTTTTTTTGGGGAAAGGAAATGGCGCAGTATCTGTCTCATATATCGTTGGACACCTGAACCGCGCCGTAAGGGAAGGGATAGAGGAGGGAGTGAAAGAAGAAAGGAAGAATAGGTGCCGTAGTGGAGTTCTCCGGAATAATTTCTACCACCTGGGGATCTTTAACGTGCACTTACATCGCACAGCACACGGGCGCCTTAGCGTTTTTCCTCCATAAAAACGCAGCCGCCGCGGTCGGGTTCGAACCCGGGAATTCCGGATCAGTAGCCGGTCGCTCTAACCACTGAGCTACCGCGGCGGGTCAAAGGAGAGCAGGCAGAATGGAGAAATGAAATGAAAGACGAGGGGACAGGAAAAGAGGATAGGAGGAGAGGTAATATATTTACATAATAAGAAATGTGGACAGGTTGCGTGCATTATTAGTTCATGAAGAAGCAGGAGAGTAACGAATGTATTTGATTTGCAAACTGTTTTGAAATGCCTGAAGCTTTCATTGCCCGACAGTATACATATAGTTAGCAGGAGCTTATTTTATGGCAACTGGAAACTGGACCTCTCTGGTACTATTTAGCCTATACCTATCCCGAAACTGCCTAGCAGGCCCAGCTCTGATATTATAATGTGCCTGTGCGTTCCAGTTAGAAATGAACTATCTTGTGGATCACATATTCTGATATCTGTCTGTGCTTCTTTTGCAGAAGCTCGGAGACGGCCCTCGAAGAAATCGTGTAAGACCAATAGGTTTTCAACACTCCATGCGCAAACGCTGTTTGGACCGCAGAACGCTCGAAACGTAATTCGCAAAGGCAATATTGCAAGCGCTTCGAGCATTGTGGCAAAGCCACTGCAGGGGGAGAATAAAAAGTTAAAAAAACTTTTACATGTTCAAGGGGGTCGTGGTCACGTATTACGGGTTTAGTGGGTCACGTGACAATATGCCGTGTGATATATCGGTCATGCTACCTTTGTATGAGACTACGTCATTTCGTACGGACGACCACAAGATGTCTGCGGGTGCCTGGTCACAACAGCGGTGGTTCTAATAAAAGACTGCAGTATTGCCGATTTTATTAAAAAAACAGTTCAGGTAAACCGGAATTCGAACTAATATAGTTTGAATAAAAAGAGTTTCACTTTGTATGTTCCTGCCAAACTGGACACGTGTCTCCACGAAGCTCTACCTTAAGAAAGAAAAATGCGGCACAGGCGCTCTAGAACCACGCGTGCTCCATTGTCATTGCCAATCAGGTTACGGTGACTGCAAGGCAAATACTTGTACAGCATTGGCCACGCATGCTTCGATATAGGTACAATGTTTCTTTTGGTAGGCCAGCACGCTCGAGAGCAATATCAAATAAATAACAAAGTCATCAAGAACAAAGTTTGAGCGCACTTTCAGATTTAAAAAAGCATTCGGTGCACGAACCACAAGTTGTCGTGACATGCGGACTGTATCCTGTGGTTGGTACATACTTCAGCGTTGAATACACCGTAGGCGCAAAACGAAAAACTAGCGACAAAGAAAGGCAAAGCTACCCATTCTTTCTCTTACCTCAGTCAGGGCCCCACATATCCAAAGATTCTGACGGTCTACTTGGGCCAAGTCTCAAGATCGATGCTATTTACGTTACATAGACAGATGCTACATATAGTTTGGATGGATGGATGGATGGATGGATGGATGGATGGATGGATGGATGGATGGATGGATGGATGGATGGATGGATGGATGGATGGATGGATGGATGGATGGATGGATGGATGGATGGATGGATGGATGGATGGATGGATGGATGGATGGATGGATGGATGGATGGATGGATGGATGGATGGATGGATGGATGGATGGATGGATGGATGGATGGATGGATGGATGCGGATGAACCCTTTAAATCGGGCTGTGGTTCAAGCCACCTAGCCATGTCTTGTGAAATTTTACTCCTGTCTTGCTTTTAGCCACCAATCAGATAACCTTCGCTTGGTTACTTCTAACCTCTTAAAATCCACTTTCCCTTCACTATCCCTAAACCCCAATGCCTTGGGTAAGTCAGCCCCGCTGCTTTCCACTGTGGGGTGAAGCCTTTTACAGAAAACCAGTCGCATTAAAGGGACATTGAGGACAACTTCATGCAGTTCTTGTTTAGAAGAGCGAGTTGACGGGCTAGTTGGTATTGCATGGTGAAGGAACAGCGCTAAGTACGGGACAGGAGGCAAACATGGAAGCACAAACACGTTGGAAGCACAAACACAAACATGTTATTGTTGGCAGTAAAAATTGATTCTTCAAGTCTTAATGGGTATGTTAACGTTTTTCCGGCACCAAAAAGATGCATTTGTCGTGGAGAAAACTGGATTTAAAAATCTTCCCTTTAGTCGATTCAAACTTGTGATTCAAACTCGGCCGAGTTGCCGCCGTTTTCAAGTGAATGGCGGTGTAGCGTAGCCTCCGGGATCCGCGTTATTTTGTCAGCGCAAGCATTTTACTTACGAAATCGGCCACTGATGGTGACACCTGTTTTTTAGGTTCTTTTTTTTTCTAGCTGATAAAAGCCGCGTTTTCGGCGAGAGAGGTGCCGTTGTGATTAGAACGCGGGAGAAACAAAAGTTGCAGGGCGTATGCTCACCTCGTGGGCGGCACACGAATCTCTTAAAGTGCGATAACTGGGCAGTGTTCATGGCCGGATTTTGATTCCGAGGTGGGCAACTCGTACGAGTAAACAACCCCGATGGTGGATGCATGGGTGGCGCGTACGTGCCTGCGCAGGTCTCGGGAGTCTTCCCAGATGCACCACCCGGTCCTGCACCTCGCGTTCGGCTGCACGTGCTTGGCGGGCCTAATCGTCTCCTTCCTCGTCGGAATAGGCCTCCTGATCTTTAAGGGTGAGCAGGCAGCGGTCCGTATGCCGTCCGATAACCGTAAATAGCGCGGTCAGTTATCGTCGCGTGGATCACTCTAAACAGACAGGAGTAAACGGGGAGTAAGCTATAGCGTAGTACTGCGTACTCCTCTTTTACCCCCAAATAGGCGTTTTCGGGCTTAGAGTGAAGGGTTGAAAGTATATACATGCCTGTCGAAGGTGCAGGTGCACTGCTACTGAAGGGCAGATGTACCGCCAACGCGAATGTAGATGCAACGTCCACGGCGGTGCACATTAGCCCTTTCAAAAGCGAGAGCTTTTACTACTTCCCTCTATAGCTTCTTCGCCGTGTGCTCGAGTTTGCCCTTGATCCGAGGAGAAACCACGTGACAGATGTGACGTCACTCAGCCGCCGCCGCCGAAACCGAGCGCTGCGCGCCTCTGCCTAGTCACGTGTTAACCATGACGTCACTCAACCGCAGCTACGACGGAGCGGTGCACTCGACAGTTTAACGGCAGCAGTGGTCATGGGTGATCCAGGCGAGACGCCTAGTGAACTGTCTGCGTCTCAGAGGTTGCGAAGACGACAGGCCGAATGCGATCATCCGGTGGACGTAGCTCGCCGAGAGGCTGCCTTTAAAGGGGCTGCGAAGGGGGCTCTAATAAAGTTGCGGCATGCCTGCGATATTGAAGCACGCCGCTTCACGAATAGTGTCCAGCAAGGATTTTTTAAATGCGCTTAGTAGAAGCTGAGTTATCTGTAGTTAAAATTTGAATTTCATCGTCTTCGCGCCTTTCCCTCTCTCGTCACTTTTTGCACGTTGGAAGGTAGGCGCTCCTTCGCCGACCCACCTCTGGGAGCGGAGCTTCCCGACCCGCCGGAGATAAGCGGCTTATTGGCCGCGGCCGCGGTAGCTGCCTGACGTCTGAAAGAATCTAACCAATGGCCACCTTTCACCTTGTCTACGCAGATGCGGGGGACGGAGGAGGGTGCGAGCATGAAAAAGTCGCCGGAAAGGGCTCGCCAAGTTTGACGCGTGATTGTGGATCGTCTGCTGCGTGTAGAAGAGTATTATTCGGCTCTGGTTTTCATGGCAACGCAGTGCAGTGATTAAGTGAGTTAATGTGCTCTCCTCGAAAGGCGCTTCAGAGCCCCTTTAAAGCTTTCGCTTTGGTTACTTGGGTTTAGCCGGGTTAAACCTTTGCCTATTTTTTGTTGCTTGAAAAGATGCAGCTTGTCACCAATGACCAAAGAACTGAGGGCCCTTCCGTGCGCATGCAGTAGGCTTCTGCCAGTGGAATGCTGTTACTATACACGGATTATATAGAATATTTAATGTCTCAAATATATACGAAAACTATCTAGACGAAACGCACTCACCTTTATGCGGCCGCGCGCATAGATCTGCTACTAACAGGGCCACGCGCATCCTATGCCCCCATCCAGCTAACGGCGTTGATCGACCATCTTTGTGTTTGTTCTCGTGCAGCTGCAACGGCCAAGGTATTAAACACCTCAGGTATGCACCGAAGCATTCACTGTCTTGGAGTTACGTGTTCGTGGACAACTGTAGCTCTTCGCTGTTTTCTCCTTTATTTTTTTTGTCCACTTCCAACAGAGGCGGCCAAACAAGTGGACAAGCACAGCATTTTTCTTAGTTCCAGTAAGTGTCCGTGTTTCGCAGCGTTTGGGTTACATCAAATCACATTTTTTTTCGCGTCGATATTTTCATTACATTGTCTTCCATTCCGAAGAAAAAAATACAATGATGTCATTCTTGCCTTTTAGGGTGA
Source organism: Amblyomma americanum (assembly GCA_030143305.2). Taxonomy (NCBI): domain Eukaryota; kingdom Metazoa; phylum Arthropoda; class Arachnida; order Ixodida; family Ixodidae; genus Amblyomma; species Amblyomma americanum. The sequence goes on from JARKHS020022066.1 coordinate 24,528, forward strand.
GGTCAACATTGCTCAATAGCGCTTGTCACTGAGCTTGTGCCTGTACAGACCAGGTATAGAAAGGCGCGAGATTCTCATCACCCTTCGTCAGCTCAATCACAATCCCAATGATAATAATAATTGGTTTTTTTGTGGGGGGGGGGGAAGAAATGGCGCAGTATCTGTCTCAAATATCGTTGGACACCTGAACCGCGCCGTAAGGGAAGGAATAAGGGAGGGAGTGAAAGAAGATAGGAAGAAGGAGGTGCCGTAGTGGAGGGCTCCGGAATAATTTCGACCACCTGGGAATCTTTAACGTGCACTGACATCGCACAGCACACGGGCGCCTTAGCGTTTTTCCTCCATAAAAACGCAGCCGCCGCGGTCGGGTTCCAACCCGGGAACTCCGGATCAGTAGTCGAGCGCCCTAACCACTGAGCCACCGCGGCGGGACACATTCCCAATTGCAGGACTGAGAAGTGCACTTGCTTCGAATCCTGAACTTGTATACAGCTTGCATGCAAATATCGGTCCTCGAATCCCGTCGGGCGTGTTGATTGATTTACACTGCAGCTCCGCCGTAGCTGATATCGCCTGTATAATCACACCACCGTTACAAAATGGTCTATAGACTTATAGACAATATTGCCTTCCTATACATATTTATTTTTGTCTATTTATACAGCCTATAGACTGTCTATAGACAAAAGTCTACTAAATGTGTATGGCCATAAATCTATAGACTGTCTGTAGACTCTCGGTAGGATTTGTATCGCCTGTAGACTGGTCTCTAGGGTTTGTCTACAGAGAGTCTATAGGCTGTCTAAAGAAATTTTTGTAAGGGCTGCAGCTGTACTCAAGAAGTTGCTCCCACGTAAGAGTGGTCATTGTTCCCCATACGTTGTCTGTGTATTGTCCTAGCACACTTGGCATCCATTCTGATGCCTCACATGCCAAGGTCTTGAAACTTTAAGGTTTTGACTTAGGCGCGGACTTCAGACCTTACACCATGATATTGGGACATTGAGGCCTCAGTAACTCACGGACTGTCCTCACCTGGCTGCACCTCCACGTTGCAGTATACGCTGAAACCGTACTGAGGAATGGAGAAAAAAGAAAATCACGCCCGCTTGCCCCCAGGTTAAGAAAAGGGATCAGCGCTAGCAGGCTCGCGAAATGATTAGCATTTAATGACCCTAGGGGATGATGCATCGCGCTCGGCTACTGATCCGAAGTTCCCGTGTTCGAACCGGACCACGGCGGCTGCGTTTTTATGGAGGAAAAACGCTAAGGCGCTCGTGTGCTGTGCGATGTCAGTGCACGTTAAAGATCCCCGGGTGGCCGAAATTATTCCGGAGCCCTCCACTACGGCACCTCTTTCTTCTTTTCCTCCTTCACTCCCTCCTTTTTCCCTTATCTTACGGGGCGGTTCAGGAGTCCAACGATATATGAGACAGATACTGCACCATTTCTTGTCCCCAAAAACCAATTATTATTAACCGCGGCGGCAGCGTTTCGATGGCGGCGAAACGCTAAGGCGCCCGTGTGCTGTGCGATGTCAGTGCACGTTAAAGATCCCCGTGTGGTCGGAATTATACCGGAGCCCTCCACTACGGCACCCTTGTTTCGTTCTTCTCTCAGTCCCTCCTTTATCCCTTTCCTTACGGCGCGGTTGAGGTGTCCACCGAGATGTGAGACAGATACTGCGCCATTTCCTTTCCCCCAAAACCAATTTTCAATAATAATAATAATAATAATAATAATAATAATAATAATAATAATAATAATAATTTGTTTTGTGGGAGGGAAATGGCGCAGTATCTGTGTCATATATTGGCGGAAACCTGAACCGCGCCGTAAGGGAAGGGATAAAGGAGGGAGTGAAAGAAAGGAAGAGGCGCCGTAGTGGAGGGCTCCGGAAAAATTTCGACCACCTTCAATTTTCAGCTAATCGGGAATCGAGCCCCTGACTTTATATCTTAACGGGATTCCTTTTAGGAATTCATAAAAACATTTAGCTGCAACTACTATAACGAAACAGCGTGCAAGAACCAGAGTCGAAATCGCGCTCTTTGCTCCTCTGCCTTGGCATGCGCAGCCCCGGACCCTGCGGAGCTGATCGAGGCCGCCGACACCAGCGCCTACGAGTGGCCATTCGGTGAGCAACTCTGAGGCTGTCCGCGAATTCAACGAGAGCACGGAGGAAGGAGAGCTCACAGGAGTGGCCCTCTCTATCCAAGCTCGCCATGAAGTATGCCGGAAGTCACGTGCTTTCGCAAGGACTACTGGGAGTATTTGGACGACGGCGCAGCCAATAGTAACGCGGCGCATCGGCGTCGTCTGCTGCGTTGTCTCCTGCGCATGCGCAGGCGCAAGCGCTTGGCTGCCACTAGAGTCACTGAATTTTATTTAATGACTCTAGTGTTTAGTGACTCTAGAGTTTTAGTGTTTAGTGACTCTAGAGTTTTATTTAGTGGCTCTAGCTGTTACCTTCCCGAACTCCTCGTGACGGCTTTCCAGCGGTCTATGTAGTTTATGTTGACAAAAGCGGCGTTAGTGTTGCATTATAAAGAAAGTAAAAAGTGCCATGTCCGCAGCCCTGGCGTGTTTAGCACTTGGCGGAACCGTGCACTTCCCATCTGTGTCCGCTGCAGTGACGCCCACAGGTTTCCACAAGAACTGTCAGCACTTTTGCAGCCGCCGTTGCGTAAACGATGACTTGATTCAGACTGGAGACACTTGACATTTTGTTGTCTGCAGCGAGTAAGCAACCTGTTACCGCACGACTATTTTGCGATACGTTTTTTCATCGAGAGGAATTAATTGAGTTGTTTATCTATTGATTGATTGATTGATTGATTGATACTTCACGTTAAGTTTTTCTCCTTTTCTTCCTTGCATGCTTGGAACGACCGGTCATCACGGGTGCTCGAAATATCAGGCGACCTGCTCAACATGACTGCACGATAAATATTTGAACACGATGTCATGCACGGACAAACGCTTCATGCATCGCTGTGTACACTGACGTACAGGCCGAAGAATATTTTATTACCTGCAATTTTTCACCGGTATTTTAACACTGTTTTATTGATTTTACTGTATTGACTGCATCTTGTCCCTGCTGGTCATGCGTATGCCACAAGTTTGATGTTGTGTCCACTCCTCTCTTGGTCCAGGTTGGACCGATAGTATGTACAAATAAATGTTTCGCGTCAGGCACAACGAGCGCGTGTGGTGCGGGGATAAACTATCTTAACAGACGTCTAATCTCACCCATAAGCAGCATTAAATATATCCAGATATGCAACTAAGAAATAGGCAGAAATGGAGCATATAAAAAAAAGTTCGTTTTCGCGTAAATAAGGCATCTCATGGAAAGTAACGGAAACGTACCGCCTTCTGAGTCCTATTACACCATGGCTCAAGTTTTCTCCCGATTTTCATGAGATGTGTAGACGAATGCAATAAAGAAATGCATTGTTGATTTTTTGTTCTCGGCAGCAGAACCCGCCCTTCGATTTTTGTTATCTCCGTTTCTGCGAAATTAGTCTGCATTACCTATTCCTTCATCAACATCATCATCACAAAGAAATGCACAGGTGATCATGCGACACGGTGCGACAAGTCTGTTTCTGCATGCACTGATCGCCTTCCCACACTGAACAGAAAGGTGTAAGAAGGGAGTAAGCCGTCCTCCGGCGCACTGCCTTTCATAACACTAGAGGACAGCTACTGTTTTTGCTCCCATACAGGCGTATTCGTGTTTTAGAGTGTAGAGGACAGATTACTCCCTTTTTACTCCCATATAGGCGTATTTGTATTCCGGCACCATTTCTAGGCTCTCGCTGCCAATTGTGAACTGTTGTTCCCTTGCTAGGCTGTTGAACATTACCTTGGTTTTCTGCATGTTAATTTTTAGACCCATCGATCTGTTCTGCCTGTCTAACTCGTTGATCATGATTTGCAGTTCACCTCCTGAGTGACTCAGCAAGGCAATGTCATCAGCAAATCTCAGATTATTTAGGTATTCTCCATTTATTCTTATTCCCAACTCTTATTCTTATTCCCAACTTATTCCCAACGGGGTGGAGCGCATATGGCAAATTCTCGCAGATCATGAGTGGCAGTTTACCTATTTTCCCTCAAGAGGAAAGTGTACAACAGCATAATCTTACCGGTACTCACCTACGGGGCAGAAACGTGGAGGCTAACGAAAAGAGTTCAGCTTAAGTTAAGGACAACGCAGCGAGCCATGGAAAGAAAAATGATAGGTGTAACGTTAAGAGATCGGAAGCGGGCAGAGTGGGTGAGGGAACAAACACGGGTTAATGACATCCTAGTCGAAATCAAGAGAAAGAAATGGGCTTGGGCAGGGCATGTAATGCGAAGGCAAGATAACCGCTGGTCTTTAAGGGTAACGGAGTGGGTTCCAAGAGAAAGTAAGCGTAGCAGGGGGCGGCAGAAGGTTAGATGGGCGGATGAGATTAAGAAGTTTGCAGGCAAAGGGTGGATGACGCTGGCAAAGGATAGGGTTAATTGGAGAGACATGGGAGAGGCCTTTGCCCTGCAGTGGGTGTAGTAGGGCTGATGATGATGATGATGATGAGGCGTATTTGTGTTTAGATTGCACTGAGTCTTTGAATTTGAGTTTCTGTCGCCTTTTCGTTCCGCTGCTGCGTAGGCTTATTGTGGACGGAGGCTTTTGGAGGGTGCATGCAGGTGAGTAGCGCATCTTTATTTGCAGGTGTCTGGAGGGGAGGGTGTTCCGGGGGTGCATCTCTCCGGAGAACCTGCTGTACGCTCTCGCCCCCCTCCCCCCCCCCCCCCCCCCACACACACAGTTTTTTTAAAGCGGACTATATACTGCGAAAGCAGTAAATCTAGCCGAGCGGAGTCACACTGCAGGACAGCTGAAAGTCTTTCCCAATGACCTGAGCTCGTTCACTGTTGTACAAATTAAGCTTCCGGTCAGATTCGAGGCGCTTCTTGACCAGTATATGGCATAGACAGGCTGGAAGAAGAGTGGCGGTAGCAAAGCTAAGGCACCGGACTAGGCGGTTAAAATGGTGTTTGCTCTCAATTTCTTTGCTGAGTTGCGTATAGGTTGTTGTCTTTGCTTATATATTTGGCTTGCAGACTGCAGTTTTTCTTTTTTCTTTTATTTCCTGTCGACATCATTCCGTCACGTGTTACGGCCAATTACCCCTTTGGTATAATACCTATTGTCGGAGTCTTCGTAGCGAAGAAGCGACAACGGGGGGATGGCAGAGATTTGTCCTTCATGTAGGCAAGCACGTTAGAGTTCGAGACTTGGTAGCGGCGAAGGGCGTTATATTGTCAATATACTGCGTTTATCGTGTGCTGACTGGCTTCCACTCCCCCTTCCAGTGCCACCCTGCCACGGATGAAGTAAACTGAAAGTCCTGCCTACCACGTGGCTGTGGAGGCCATCTTGTCCGGGCGCTCTAGCAGTAGCGTTGTAGTTGCTACGGCGGAGGAGGCTGATTGCAGCCGCTGCAAGGGCCCCAGTTTATTGGAGCCAATAATGTTTTACATCATCATCATCATCATCATCACAGTCAGTTGACTGTCAAACCACTTGTGGCATTGAGGTGAACCGCACAGGCCTTGCTCACGGCCGATGGCTTGCTCTAGACGTGAGATTTGGTCGCAATTCATCAAGATTCCTCAATGTCATGAAAACAAAAAAACGAGGCACAATTATTACCGTAAATTCGTCTGCTGTTGAAAGGTTTTTCGACACGCGATGTTGTTAAACTTCTGAAGAGCTGAGGTCTCGATGCTCTCAGTCACATTTTGTCCCTTTATAGCAGTTACGTTTCTGAGACCTGTGTGCTGCGTCATGCCGACGCATCATACTCGTGGGGTTAAACTGCAAATACTGAAGTCCCGGAATGGGTCTGCCAAAACATTACGGGCTAATAAACTTGCCTAAGGCCTAGTAAAAACATTCGGCAAGAGCCTTCATGTCCACTGCTTTCTCCACGACAGCGTCCCTCCATTCGCCCCCCCCCCCCTCCAAATCCTCTTCTCTTCTTCCTCTCCTTCTTCTCTTTCTTGGCTTGGTTTTCCTTGGCTTCGCGCCGATCTGCTTGGGCGCCAAGCCAAGAGAAGCCTACAACTACAACGGGCTCCAGCATGGAGTAAGGGAAATTTTTTTCCCTTTCTCCTCTGGCTCCAGTTACGCGGCGGCTCATAATCTTTAGAAGACCATGAGCCACAGTGCGCACACTATTGCATAGAAGCAGACCTATACCACAGGGTGGGGGCCTGTCAAAACAACACAGAAATCTGAAGGATAAGAGAACCGACTATTGGCGGTGAGAGGAAATGCTGTCCAGGTCAGACGTGAAAGTTCAGGAGGAATTAACTGACCGAGAGGACAAGAGCGGATGCAGATTCCAACGGACTCCCCGAACAGAGGGAATCGACCACCATTTAAGTCTAGTTAAAAAGTTTTCATCATCATCATCATCATCATCATCATCATCATCATCATCAGAACTACTCAGGATGGGTTTCCATTAAAGGCTGTAGCCGTAAAACGACAAACCTATCCAGGGCCCTATCTAGGGACTTTAGGAAATACTATTATCTTCACCGTCTTCGTGTCACTATCGCCGTCATTCAAAATCAGTGGCCACGCAGGCTAATTTTCAGAAATAAGCGTGGAAATCAGTGCTGGCCGGTGGCGGATACGTATGGCTGGTCCCCAGAATTTTGCATGCGACTGTCACCTTACTACAGCGATAGCTGCATTACAGGCTCCCACGCGCACATGTTCCTCGTGGATGAGCCGCACTTTTCTCATTGTCTTCGGGCAGCAGGCGAACGCTGAAGCTTTACTTTACAGGTACTGCGGGCTAGTATACAACGACGCGATTTCCCCCCTAAGGAAGTCCCTTATTCCTTGGACAACGCATATACTGTGTGTGCAGCTCGTCGTAATATGACGTCATCACCTGCCATCCTTGTTCTTATGTTTACTGTCCTTTCTATAGTGTCATAGAACAGCGAGGTCAGCCGTGGATTGTCCGGAAAACATGAGTGCCGGAACGAAAAAAAAATTACTTTGTTATTGATGTGTTGCAGACGATTGCTAATGATGATGATAATGCATACAATATGACACTGGACATACTTGTGCCATGATGATGATACTGAAGCATAATATGGAACACAACATTTTTCCCTTCCCTTTTTTCCCCTCAGGATGACGAAGCACCAGACCAGAGACAAGTTTTCTGGCCGTCGTCTCCACCTTTCCCAAACTCAGCACTTTCCCCTTCTCCTCATTTTAATGGAAAAGATCAGGGGCGAAGTATGACAGTGTCCACAGCACCTCAGAAGAACACATGACGCGCCAACAACAAAGCGAAGCGAAGAAAAAGACGAATCGCCGTCTGGTATACAGAACAAAAAGGTCCAAGGGGCACAGGCTAAGGACGAAGGCCGACGGGGACCCGAGGGTCGACTGGTGAGAAGAGCTCTGCTACTCCTGACGTCTTCGCCGCGAGACCTCGAGTGCTTATGTACAGAGTCGACGTCCTTGCCGCGCATCAAAGCGCCATCGTACCTCCTTCGACCGGGGTCGAGATGTGCAGCATGGCGAGACGAAGCGCGCTTGGCCAGTCCACTTAAGCCAGCCTTGGGGACCAGGGGCAGCTAGCAGAGCTCGCTGTAAGTCGCGACGGACGGCCGGCCAACAAGGTACGTCTCCACACGCACCATAGTTCTGGATAGCATCGCGTTCCTCTTGAGATTATATGAACGCGCCAAACCATCAGTCTATAGGTCGTTTGCTTCAATGAAAGTGTACAGTTAGGTTTAATTTTTGTAGCTGGTCTTACAAGGATTAAGCCGTTCAAAAGTTCCTAACACATTAACAGTAGACTCCTATGTACGCATCAGAAATGCACTCATTATGCACTGAGATGCACTGAAAGCATCGAGCACATGCCGAGAAAGGTATGCACGAAAATACGTCTCCATGTCGCATATGATCCCAAGGAATGTATCTGTCGTTACTGCGCAGGTCACGTACTGCGCACAGCCAGCAGGGAAATTGGGCTCACCCGAGATGAGATCCCGGGGATCTCGCATCCTGCTCTACGCTTGCCTGGTAAGAGACCGGCGTTGACTTAGTGATCTGCTGTTCGTGCGTGTATACAGCTCAACACGTGATCTTCGCTCAAACCAACAGGAGTTCACAGCAGACGGGTCCAGCAGTCTGTTTCTCACATGAAATATCCGGAGTCAAAAACTGCCTCCAATGTGACACTCCTGTAGCTCTGGGACTTTCAGCATTCACCCAGCATCGATGACTGTAAAGGAAAAACAGCTTTCTTTATCTATAACGATTAACTTTCAATCTGGTTGCTCCTCACATCACCAGCAATACTATTTTGGCTCAGCAGCAACGCCACTCGGTAGCAATCGAATTCCCTTACGCTGATGTCGCATGCTTGTCACCCCTCACCGGTCCTTTTCAGGTTTTCTATGGCAACACCTGCCCCCTTTTGCACGTTTATGCCAAGAGAACGGCTCCGGTCCAAATTTATAAATGCGGCCTTGTATATCAAGGTACAACCGCTGACGGTCTGGGGACCAGGACCGGCCTGCTTAGCACGGGTAGGGAAACGCCGTTCGGTAGCGACAAGGTCGGTCTGCAGAACAAACCAAGAGGGGTTTTTACTGGCACACTCTCAATAGAGAGTGAACGCAATGTCTGCAGAAGATCAACCTTTCAAAGTAAACAAATTCTCATTGTTTCCGTCTGCATGCAGGTGGCGCTTCATGGCCGTCTGTCCTGTGCCGTACGCGTGTCCCAGATCTGGGCGAATACAACTTCGTTCAAGGTACTGCATGCGCCGTCGTGAAACGCTAAATACTGCATAGAGTAGTGACAACGATGATCAGCGTCGTCCCAGTAGGACTAGTTTAGACGTGCAGCTCCATGGTACAGGCTCCCTCCATTGGAACACACGGTCGCATATAGCTCTATCACTAGCTTGCACTAATACACAGATCATGCTGTAGCCGCCATGTTGGCGAACCAGAACTTCCGCACCAACATTTATAGATGTCTGTCCCGCAAGGAGAAAACCTGCAGGCTTGCCTAATCAGCCCATCGCCCATAGAGAGATCAATGGAAGTTATGCGTGGGGCACCCTTATGGTGCCCGTGACGTCACGTGAAAGCTATATAGGCTGAAAGCTTGCAAAACTTTGCATCAGAACAGTCTCCAAGACATGGAAGAGATTATCCCGAGGTACTATAGCGTTTTTCCATTCTTTAGACGGTCTTTTTATGCAGTACTGTAGCAGATTACACCCAAGTGTGGAAGAGTAATCTGCGCTGTCTATGCGACTACAGGATTTTTCTTTACGTTTGGTAGGGAGAGGTTCTGCAAAGTCATCACTCCCTTTCCATTGCTCTTGTAAGTCCCTTCTCAATGCACCTACAGTGGAGTTATTTAGCTCCAGTGACTCGTCTTCACAGATGACACTGTCTGTGAACAGTTCTCATCGGCAAGACTTACTGTTGATCCCCAAAAGTTCCAACGCATCCAGATTACTTCGCAATGGCTGTGAATACACGCGAAGTAATTATATGGGAGCTATTGCAGTAAGCGCAACCGTGCATTACATGACAATCGGGACAAAGATTGAGGAATGAACGGGGTGCATGAGCATGACCGTGCACGGAGCTACAGGTGAACTGCGGTTGTGTACGGGCGTCCGACCGCGCAGATCGACTGGCAGCCGGACAGCGGCAATCGCTTCTGCCTGTGCCACGCGACGGCCGAGCAGTTCCAGAAGGGGCTCAGCTTCTTCGACTGCATCCCGTACCAGCGCGAGTCCCGCTGCGACCTCTCCGACTTCGACAACTGCACGGTCAGCAACGGCACGGGGCTCAGCTGCAGTCGCCACACGGTGGCGCAGCCCTCGCTCGTCCCGGGTCTGAGACCGGGGGTCACGTACGCCTTCTGCGCCGTCGACGAGAACCCGCTCTCGGTCACCGGCTACGACAGCTTCGCGCTCTGCACGCGCACGTGGACGCTGGACTCCGGTAACCATTTCTGCGCATGCGCACTGTAGCTGTTCTTGTTCTTCTCTCGTTCCATGGAAGAAGAAAAGCTCATGAGCTGCACGCCGAAAAGTGTGCCGGAAGTCACGTGTTTTCGCGGCGTGTACTAGGAGTCTTTGGCCGACGGCACAGCCAGTCGTAACGTTGGATGCAGCGGCGTCGTCTGCTGCATTGTCTGCTGCGCATGCGCAAGCGCGTTGAGACTGCGGTCAACTAGGGGGGTGTAGCCCTCATGTCCGGCTTCAAAAAAAAAAATGTGCCGTAACGGCCTCTTCTGCATTCTTTCCTTCTCCGTGGTTCGTTCGTTACGCGGCATCACCGCGATGACCTTCTGGGTGCAAGCTGCGCATGCGCCGCGTTTGTCACGCATGCGCACTTCAGGCGTTGAGAGTTAGGCATAGCATACTTGCGAATTTCGCGCGCTCTGCTTCATGAAACACGCAAAACCTTTCCGATTACTTTACTGCATATGCAAACTGATACAATTTGTTCGTTATATGCACTCGCAACGGCGAGCAGAGCTGCGGTTCCGCTCGTCCGCCTACTCCTCGTTCATGGTGGGCCTCGAGTGGCGGCTGGGCAACGAGACCGAGCAGCTGCTCAACGTGCGCCTCTGCAGCTCGGCCGACGGCTGCAGCCAGGAGTGCAGGGACAACCTGCTCGACCTGCAACGCGAAAAATTCGTCGCCTGGACGGACCTGACGCAGCAGAGGCTGCGCCTGCAGGTGCGGCGCACCGATGGCGTGCTGCTCTACGAGACGGCTTTCAACTCACTCAAGCAGAGTGCGTATATATACACGCGCATCGCGGCCTCCGAGATTATAGTACAATGATGCGTTCTCGGAGGCTTCACGTACAGGTGCACCCGTGGTGGCAAAAGTACGGACGGAACAAGAATGTACAGCATGAAACCAGAAAGCTGGACTCTACAGTCTACACTCTGGTGTGGGCGTGTTAGTGGGTGATTATGTGCGGTGGGGATGTGGCTGATGGGTGGAGGCTTCGCCCCGGCCGAGGCTACAGAGGCACCCGCATTATGACACTGGTGCTGCTTTCGCAGTAAAACGTGTGTACTTTACTCGTTCCCAGTTCGCAAACGTGCGGCGGCCACTTATGACGTTGGTGCATGCCAGCTGTGAAGCACGAACCACAGCACAGCTTCTGCCAACGTATTTAGATCAAATTGGAGAGTTTTAGCCATAGCGGAGCAAGTAGGGGCGAGCTCCTGCCAATGTGCGTGCGCAGCAAGCATAAGTTAATCCGGTATGCGAGTATCTACGCTAATACGTATTCGCTGTGCTAAAACTCTCTTCGGAGTGCGATCATGCGCAGGCGTGTTTACTGGCTTCTATGAAGCTCTCGACAAGCACACCACCGGAAAGGCGTATACCCCCTTTCTTCTGGTGAGGTCGTGATATTATATGCCCGAAGTTTTTTTTTATTCGTGCCAGTTATGAGCCTGAATGAGAACGTAGGCACGACCTACGGCTACTTTCTAGAGGTGAGCATGTGGGCTGCGTACCGAGCTATTTGTAGCTACCTTCAACTTATTTCTCCACCAAGATCTCATGTTTTAGCAGTAGCGCAGGTGGCGTGATAATCCGTCATGCCACCTGCACTACGGCGCGCCAAGCAGGCTGGCGTGACTGAGAAGTGGCGTGGCGATAGGATAATCTCCAAGATTTGGACCAGTCAGAGTGCAGAATCGCTGCAGGTTAGCTACGCATGTATGCGGAGTTTGGCAGCTATAGCGTGACCGGAGGGCTGTGGCATATTACACCGGCCTGTGACCATTACCATCACGTGTCATGCCCGCAGCGCCGGACCGGCCGTGCCGTCTGCGTGCTTCGGCTCTGGGGCCGTCGAGCGTGCGCGTGAGCTGGCTGCTCGAGGACGAAGGCAACGCGGACGGCTTCGTGGTGACCCACTGCTGGTTCCGTCTGTGCCACACCAAGGTGTACCCGCAGCCCAGCCTGCGCCACGTCTACGTCAACGGCCTGATGCAGTGGAGCTGGTACCGCTTCACCGTCACCGCCTTCCGCACCGTCAACAGGACCGGCATCGCCATGGGCGCGCCCAGCCACGTCGAGGTCTTCACCGAAGGCGGTGCGTGCGCTCACGCTCTTCGTAGAATTTTGTAGCGATAGCTACATTATACGGTAGCATTTCCAGCATTCAGCGTGGCGGCGCCGCCAATCTGTCACGTGGTGCGGATCAGCTGCCGGCGGCACGGCGCCGTGGCTGATCACGTGATTGTTCACGTGACCAGCCACATGGTGCGGATCAGCTGCTGCTGTCGGCGGCGCGGCGCGCCGGCGAAACCGAGCTGCCTCATCTGTGCGCATGCGCCGTGTCAAGTGAGACGAAGATGAAGAAGGAACGCCCAGCGAAACGGAGCGGCGAAAGACTGACTTTGCAATTCGACTGAGCAAGTTCCACTCGGCCAGCTGTAGCTATCGCGTCGCACCAGATTTAACCAGAGCTAAACCCACCATTTTTTTTTGTAGAGAGTCCATCACTCTAAACACAAATACGCCTATATGGGAGTAAAAAGGGAGTAAGGCTGTCCTCCAGCTGGGCGTGCGCTTGAGGACGGCTTACTCTCTTTTACTCCTTCCTGTTTAGAGTGTTGATGCGACAAGCAAGAACTGGACATGAACGTCTCAGATTGTCGTCATGGAAAACTTGGGAGATATAAATGAATAGATACTGACTTTTAGCTGAAAGTAACTGTCTTCAAGTTTCTTCATGTGCACCGGATGCAGCATTTGTCAAAAGTAAAGAGGCCGAAAGGTTGCCTTCTGTCCCTTGTTTTGTGGCTCGTTGTATGTATACATAGCATGCACGGTTACAAGCCTCTTGAAGGTGGGAGAAACTCTCCACCATCCCCTTATCCATTGCTCTGTATACTCTTAACAATGGATGTGCATGAAGGTGGAAGAAGCCCTCCTCCCTCATTGCTCTAAATACTCATGATAGCCGATGTGCAATGTGCTAGCTGTGTTCGAGGTCCCTGCATAGCTACCCAGCTCGTGGGTTCGACTTGCAGCCATGGCGTTCGCATTTCGACAGAGGAGGTATATATAATAAGCTGAGTCCTGAACGGCAGGCCTTGCAACCTGGCACACTATATAATTTCACTTGTAAAATGTCACTGCATCATGCGCTATTTCGATTTTTTTTTCAGACTTTACGACGATGACGTGGGCGATCATGTTAATGATCCCCGCCTTCACCTGCGCCATTGTGGTTTGTCGACGGAGGGTGAGTACTCGGCAAGCTCTTCGCAGCTGCAATGCACGCCGGGATCGTCCTGCGTGCGTCACTTAATCGAGACAATTGATAGCATGACAATTATATCCGAGGTAATCAGAGCGTTCTAGTGATGCTACAGCCTCTAAATGTTGCATCGAGGTGTCGCCACCGACCTGTGGTCTCAGTTCCGTTCGGGGCACAGAGTGAGGAGGCCGCGCAGTCTTGTTCTCCCAATACTGCACGCAAACTCTCAGCGTAGTTTTGCCAGAAGCAGTCACATGAGACGAGGATCTACTACGTACATACTCGTCGCTTCACTGTTGTACCTGGCGAGTCATGCGAGAGCTACGAATTTGTCGTGGTCCAGCTAAGTTGCGAACAGCACACACTTCACGGACAGAACACAGTGCCCAGAAAAGAAAGACGTGCACCGCCGTGCGCATGCGAGAGGCTGACCTCAGACGCCTCGTGCAGGTGTTTATATATACCATGCCCTGACTATATTTCACTGCGAAGGAAAGGGACCAGGTAGACTGGCTTATTAGACAGGCCTATAAATCTGCCTTACTCTCCCCCCACCCCCTCCGCCAGCGTACAGTCTATCACACTTGTCTAGAGCGCTCGGGCGGTGTGCCGCGGAGCCAATGAAGTGAAACGTTTTCGCAATTTCTTTGCTAGCATTAAGGCGTTGATGCCTGTGCGGTCCACGTGTCTATTTGGCTGCTCTCCTGCGCAAGCATTATCAGTGAAAGTCAATGCCTGCTTACATCTCGAGCGCTCTAGACAAGTGTGATCGACTCTGTACTTCCACTGATAGGCTCCTGGCCCTCGGAGTTCACAATACCGCTGCCGAACTAGCGGAGACATTACCCGCCGCGGTGGCTCAGTGGTTATGGCGCTCCACTACTGATCCGGAGTTCCCGGGTTCGATCCCAGCTGCGGCGGCTGCGTGCTGTGCGATGTCAGCGCACGTTAAACATCCCCAGGTGGTCGAAATTATTCCGGAGCCCTCCACTACGGCACCACTTTCTTCCTTTCTTTCACTCCCTACTTTTTTCCTTCCCTTACGGCGCGGTTCAGGGTTATGCGATATACGAGATATACGAGACAGATACTGCGCCATTTCCTTTCCACAAAAAACCAATTATTATTAATATTAACTAGCGGAGACTCAGCTTACTTAACTAAGTAATTAAGAACGCATAACCCACACGTGGACAGGCCGCACCATGTTCTCCTAACTACAACAAATACAAATTGGTTTTGGGGGAAAGGAAATGGTGCAGTATCTGTCTCAAATATCATTGGACACCTGAACCGCGCCGTAAGGGAAGGGATAAAGGAGCGAGTGAAAAGAAATGAAGAAAGAAGTGCCGTAGTGAAGGGCTCCGGAATAATTTCACCACCTGGGGATCTTTAACGTGCACTGAGATCGCACAGCACACGGGCGCCTTACTCCTAACTCCACATCTGCTTTGGGACCTCCCTCCACTTTAACGAACCCCTCACTTCCCTCATTCAAAGTTGCCTCCTGGACGTTCCCTTCTTTCGTCTTATTATTTCTCTCTTTCGATACAATCTGCGCAGATGTCGTGGGCGCGGTTTTCACTGCGAGGTGATTGTTCTGTGGTTTTCATATAACTGCCCCAGTTGCATCTAGCTACCGACTTGCTTATAGTCGGATACAGCCCAAAAATGAAGCGGCATTTCCCCGTCAATTAAAGGACCCCCTTCCAGCCAATGGCGTCGCCCGATTTTCATGACCCGGCAACCGTGACAATGCAGGGAATGGCAGATGAAGAGGGATTGTCCCCCCCCCCCTCCCTCCATGGTCGAAAAATGAGCCGGTCACGTGAACTTGTCGCGCCGTCCTAGGTTACGTGACCATGTGGAGTCATCATAAACTTCCCACCGTGGCAGGTGACAGTTAACTTAATTATTGGTCTCGAGAGATTTCTCTGGAAGAACAACCTGAGTATTCAAAGCTCCACCGATGCAAGCACCTGCCATCGCAGGGCACTCGCGCATCACTTAACCGCTGCACAACTGCTCCAGCAGTGGTATGAGGACTCCCGGATATCCATGATTATAAAGTAGAGAACGGCTAATTCTGCATGTATGAGAATTAACGCTATCGCGTGATACCCTTGTATCCTCCAATTTTTTTGCCAGCAAGTTCGGCCGGAAGTTTGCGTTCTTGGTAAGGAAATTTAGCCTCTGCCAGGAAGTATATATTCGTCGGTCATTTCATATCACACTTCCCTACAGCTTTAGAACCTGTTTCAGATCAATTTGGTCACCCTGAGTTAAAACAGATATGACGGCAAGACGGAGTCTCCTCCCCCGAAGCGATAAACGTCACGAACCGGGAAGGCGTACGCTGCTTCTTTCTGCCATGTATGAACATGCCGCACTTATTTTCGATTTCACTGACATATTTTATGTAGTTTAGTAAAACGTTAGTGGCTAGACGCATAAGCAGGCAAAGTGCAGCGTTTATCAACATGTGTGTGTCTCTCCTAGCTATGAAAAGAAATGTGCCCGCCATTTTGTGCGTGCAGGGGATCTGCTGCTGCGGCCGTTCCAGGCGGGAGGAGATTTGGCACGTCCGTCACGGAAGAAATCTCGAAGGCCCCGGCGGGGACGCTTTGGAACTGCGGTGACATGTGTGATGGCACATTTCTGGCTGCTGTGCAGCTTCTGAAACAGACATGTGTCGGAATAAACGTTTTCAGTGCTGGCCAACTATAAATGCGTCGTGTACGTTGTTCAATGCCCGCCAGGGAACGACTGAAAATGTTTGCTGGAAAAAAAAAAAGCTAGGGCATGTTTTCTGGCTCCAGTTTAATCAACCGGGAGATTGAAGGAGAAAAGAGAGAATTGGTTTTGGGGGAAAGGAAATGGCGCAGTATCTTCCGCACATATCGGCGGACACCTGAATAGCGCCGTAAGGGAAGGGTTAAACGACGGAGTGGAAGAAGAAAGGAAGAAAGAGGTGCCGCAGTGGAAGGCTCCGGAATAATTTCGACCACCTGACATCGCACAGCACACGGCCCCTTAGTGTTTCGCCAATCTCCTAACCCGCCGCGGTGGCTCAGATGTTAGAGCGCTCGGCTACTGATCCGGAGTTCCCGGGTTTGAACCCGACCACGGCGGCTGCGTTCCGATAGAGGCGAAACGCTAAGGGGCCGTGTGCGGTGCGATGTCAGTGCACGTTAGATCCCCAGGTGGTCGAAATTACTCCGGAGCCCTCCACTACGGCACCTCTTTCTTCCTTTCTTCTTTCACCCCCCTCCTTTATCTCTTCCCTTACGGCGCGGTTCAGGTGTCCGCCGATATGTGAGACAGATACTGCGCCATTTCCTTTCCCCAAAAACCAATTATTATTATTATTAAGACAGGAGGCCACTTTAAAACGGTTTTGAAATATGGCGCGCATTTTCTCTTCCTCTCTTCTGCCTTTCTTGAAGTTGTCATTAAATTATTTTATCCGTTATTAGCATGTTTGCATGCAAA
>JARKHS020022067.1:0-24602 GCA_030143305.2 Amblyomma americanum
CTGTTTGTGCCGAAACATACGCAAGCGAGGCTTTCTTGTCAACAGCTTCGAAGTCAACTGCCTTACTCAGGACGTGCGGGCAACCAACTCCATCGCACAATGCCATAAAACATGTTACTCAGGAGGCTAGCAGCTCGACTGTGGCAGACCAGCCATTGCTTTGTGAGGCTTCTTGCATGCGCAATGATCCCGCTGACTGGTTGCCTCCGCTTTCAGCCACTATTAGCTTTTTTTGTGGCTCAAAACCAGGATGCGTGTGAAAACGCAAGAAACATATGAAGGGTGACTACTCTCGCCCAAAGAGATACTTTCAGCCAACTGGCGCCGCACCGACAGGCTACCACCGCCACTTGAAGCACTAAATGTCTCATGCTCATCGCACCAACGGCGAAGTCTTATTACGCAAATGGATGCTGATGCAGTGGACCCAAAGTATCCGTGCAACACTTTCCTTGTACCCTTATGTCGGCAAGAAAGGAACAATTTTCGCATCGAGATGGGTTCAGTCCATTGAACAAGACATAAGCGAAGCTAAAGGCGTATGAGTAAAATCAGAGTCACAGACAATGCGTGCTTGTCCTGTGCAAGCGACGCACTCTTCAAACCTCCATCCACCGAAGCGCACTGCTCGGAACGGGCAGATTACTGCATGGTGAAAGGTCCTACAGTGCGTAAGTGTTGTTATAATGTTCCTGGCGGAACGAGGGCCCTCTCTCAAGAGATCCAGCTATATGGTCGAATCTTTCCGAGATCTAGACTTTCTTGGGTGCCTTGCACTGATCTCCAAGTTCGAACCTTTCCAGTGCAGACAACTTTGGAAATTTCGGAAGCCGCAAGAGGTCCTACCTCCCCTCAAATATAGTAGAAAATATTTTAGAAGCTTCTTGCCGTGAAGTCTAAAAGAAAATCACCTGCGAAATTGCGAATTCCAAGTACTTCTCTCTTTCGGTTAATTCTACGGTTGTGAGTCACACGGGACAGCTTACAGTGGTCATTCCCTGCGTGGATAACGCTGGGCCAGGAAAACATTTGCTCAGGTTGCCAGTAAGAAAGGATAGCATCTCGCGAATTCAGCGATTGACTTCACTGAAAATCGTGCACTTAGCTTCCAAGATTGGCGTGCCCACTCATACGACATCGCAAGCAACATGGTTGGCAAGTGCCCCTGCATGCAGGCGCAATTGAAAAAAATCAAGCTAATTTCATCCCGTATGCTGCTAACTCACTGAGCCTAGACGGGGCGCGTGCTGTTGATTCTCGTGCGCAAGCCGCTAGCTTTTTTCGGGTTTATGCAGCATATATACCTTTCTGCGCTGCGTCTAATCATCGCTCGGCTGTGCTGAAGGCTCAGTTCAAGTTAAACGAGGTAGCGGTCGTACTAAAGCAAGTCTCAGACACGTGGTGTTCAGCTCGAGCGGATGCAACAAGGGCTCTCGTGGCCGGGTCTAAAGAAACCAAAGCCGGCTAGTTGGAATCGTCCGAAGATCAAGATGAGCGAGCAGAAAGGAAACACGAGGCAAAATCTTTGCTGAAGAAAGTGACCACGTAGGAAACTGCTCTGATGGTCGAGTTTTGGATAGGGTTTTGCAGCGCTTCAACGCGCCCGGCACAGCACTCCAGAGTCCATCTCTCACTTTGAATGCTTCGTAAACCTAATAAAATCGCTGCTTGATTATTTAGCCGGCTAAAGAGAGAGGTCTTTTGAGTAAATACGGCACATTTTCTGTGTAGCGAATGCTAAAACGCGTCAAGTCTCAAGACAGATCTGGAAAGCGGGTTGGAAGGAGGAAAATAGAGGGCGACCCCTTAATTTTTTTGAACCAGGCCGCCATCACTGTTTATCCGGCCCTGAGCGGCGCCCTCTAAATGAAAGAGTTCGTCGTTCGAGGCGAATGGGAGGGCACTTTTTTTTTTGCTAAATTAAAACGGCGTTCGAGCAATCCAACCTGACTTCACTTACACCATCCAGGTCGTATAGGAATATAAATGAGGGCGCGATGGAACAGGAAAGAAATAGCTACGGCTGAAATGGAAGCACATAACGGTGGAGAGATGTCGACGTAGTTCGCGAGTGATACTGTAAACGCAGGCATTCTATGCAACAGCGGCGGGTAGGGGCTGCTGCAGCGACGAAATGAAACGCGCCTCGGAAACGGAAGTGGAGGAAAAGGCCACGGACTCGCTGCGGGAAGCAAGAAAGACGTAATGACGCCATCGAGGCCCGCACCAGCCGTAGTGCGCCTCGATCTGCCGAGGCAGCGCGGAGCAATCGAACACACCTGGCGTCCTCTAATAACCAACGCAGCTGCACCCCCCCCCCCCCCCCTGCACCCAGCCTTTCTCCTCGACGGCAGCCCAGCCCCTTCTCGCCGGTGCTGGCTTCCCTCGTCCCACGAAGCTCGAGAAACAATAGGGGCGCCCTGTTCCGCCGGCGCAAGAAACAGTTTAGACGATGCCTCCCGAGAGGACAGGGTCTTTTATACGCGCGAGGAGAAGGAGGAGGAGGAGGAGGAGGAGGGGGGATCGCAGCGCGTACGTACACGGGCGTGGTGCAAGGGCGCGCAGTGGCACGCCGCCGGCGGCTCTCTCGCAAATCCCATTTTTGGAAGTTAATAACTGGCTTTCCGAGCAGCGATCGTCGGGGCTCTGCGCGGCATCGCCGGGAATGCCGTTCACAGAGAGGCCCTTCGCTGCTGGCAAGTGGGCTCGGTCGTGTACGCGCACGCAGCGCATTCTCGTGTTCGCTTCAAGCGCAACCTTATTAGTAATGCGGCAAGGAAGAACGAGAGAGTGCACAACCTTCCGTGCCGACAAGTTCAACAGCCGGTTTTATGCCGACAGAAAACTCCTGCGTTAGAGAGGAGAAATACTGACGCACTGAGCTCTGTTCCTCACGTTCAGTCCTTTCAATCATGCTCGAAGAAAAAATAAATGCTGAAAAAAAGTAAAGGCTGTCAGAGGGCACCCTGTGATAGTCTCCCCGCGTTTATTCCCAGTACGATGCACATGTAGCGTGTTATCCCGAGTAAGCGCTCTGGCGTTTTATGTGCTTCGATTTTTGTTCATAGCGCTTCGATCGCATACAACTTGCACTCAGCCTTTGAATTCCGAGGTGAAAGTGCTGCGCTTTTGCTCGGGAAATTGGTTTGTCACTTAACGCAGCAGTAATTACTCTGACGCCAAAGCACGCACTCTACCGTGAGATTACCGAGGAAGGCGATCAATCATCGTTCGAGACGAAGAGCAGGAGAAATCCCACCGTTTGCGTGCAACGATTTAAGCTTCGCATCTCTTATTTAAAAACGTGTGTTATAGGAATTTATTCGATGCAGTTTTTCTAGTTTTTCTGCATTTCAGTTATTCCAATTTATAGATCGTGTCTTCATTATTATACGCCAGTACACAGACTAGCATCTTCAGAATTCCCATTTGCAAGCAAGGACATGTGACACACTCAAATGCTGGCAGTAAGCTTCAAAGTAAAACAATAAAAAATTGTTGTTAGTAAACGGTGTTATCCTTACGAGCCAGCACAAAATTATCCCCTTTTGCGACACGCTTGCTATGTCAAGCTTGAAAGGACGCTTCGTGAAGCCACAAAAATCTCGTTCCCTCCTTAAGAAAGCTTCCGGGCCCCAAGCAATATGACCAACGATGAAGACTGCCCGAAAAGTACCAGGTGCTGCCATCGAGGCCCGTCGCATCCTACGACGCCGATTAAGCATATTTTGAGGCTCCCCAGCCTCCAGCGTCGAAACCGATCGCGGTTGACAGTCCTTGCAACAAATCGAAAGTCATGAGAAGAAGCCACGATGCTGAAATCGGCCCCGCGCCACGAAAGTGTAAAATTATGGCCAGTATATCTCCCTCTCGCACAGGTGCGCATCTCTTTACGTCCAGCGATGTGCTGTTGCTCTCGCATGTTTTTACTAGGCGAAGTCGTCGAGCCCCCATCCAAGTGTAATTACTTGGTTATGATATACGGAACTTTTCTCACATTGTTTAAATTCTCCTTTTTCTTCCCTTACCTGCATTCCCATACAATTTGGTTACAGAGGACGTTTGCAGACATACGCAGTCGCCCAAACAGTGATTAGTGATATTCCGTGATTTCATGAGAAAAACCGGCTAGAAGAATTAAGTACACAATTATACGTTATTAGTGAGCAGTAGCTACGCTGGCTACTAAGGAAGGTGTAATCTGGACAGTGTCTTGTATTGTCTTCGCCCGTTTGCTCCGTATTTGCACTTAATTGTGCACTTAACTCAGTGAAAATCCTGCGGCCGTATGCTGCATGCAGTTTCAAAGTGAAACAGTGTGTGAAGATTTGGGCCAGCCGGTCCGACATGTTCAAGAAGAAAAAAAAGCGCAATCTGGCACAAGACTTAGGGGGAGAAGTGAACAGTAACTACCAACTGAAGTTTATTACGAAAGAACATGGTGCAGCAAGAGTATACAGTAAACTGCGTTGCTAGTTCGGCAAAAGCCAGGTCTCTGTATCTAAAAGAGCCACAGAAGGCTCACTTATACACGTGTGAAGCCCAAGTTTGCGCATGTATTATCTTCAAAAATCTGCCTCTCTAGCCTTGAGTTTCCCCTACTGCTGGCAATGGCTTTATTAAACTCGGGGTAGAAACGTTCACATTCCAACTATATCTTGGAAAGTTGGCGCAATCATCAGGTTTAAAAGACCGGAAGAGCCGTCGAGGCCTGTGGTATAGACACTTGCCCGTCTGGCCGACGTATATTCTGCCGAGTCTCACAGTAAACTGGTAAACCACATCAGTGGCACAGGGCACGTGCTGAAGCTCGGACCACTCGCTACGCGTTTACAGAGCAGGGACAACTTGCCGGGAGATAAAAACACGAGTCGAATGAATTTTTTACCCGCCACCCCCTTCAGGTTATGGGCCATCTTGTGCACATAGGGCCCAACTTCTAGCGGCACTTTGTTCAGAAGAACCGCCAGTTCCTGCTCCCACACCTTGTTCAGCAGCAGCTCACGCATCAGCGTTACCGCCACTTCCTGAAGAAGGGGTGGCGGAAATCCTGACTGGGGCAACTTTATCACGTTACCCTCAAAACTTACCCTTGCCTTGTGCTGACATGACTTCAAAAGAGCTGGCCTCAGACAGGTCGTAGCTATAACTTTCGTGATTAGTTTGGAGTGGTATGAAGGAAACGGCAAGACTGCCTTCTTGGAACAGTGCATCTAGGCCTAGCAAACATCATCATTCCGTTTTTTTTTTAAAAAGCTGCTAGTCTAAACACTGAACTTTCTGTCGTTGCAGCTGTTCAAGGGTGAAATTTAAGGATTTGGAACAATGTCTGAAAACTCACAGCCCGTCTGCAGCGACTGTCACGACCTGTTTCGTGATGGACAATCAGACGGACTAAAAATTCTACATATCTAAACAATTTTTCAACACCAAGATTGGCGGCTTCAAGCTTAAGCTAATATGGCGGTCAGACCTAGCCAGGTAAAGGGAATCCACGTTAATATATTTAACTTGGCAGTGCACGGTTTGAAGATCCATCTCTTCGAGCAGGTTCAGAGCAGCCTGCATCACCTTTGTTGGTTTTGGCTGTGTCTTGTTGAAATTTTTGCTAGCTGCCTGCAGGACCTTCTTGCGAAACACATTGTTTGGAAGGACCCCGAACCCGCCTTCCTTGTCGGAAAGGAGCAAAGTAAGTTGGTCAGTGCGCAAATCGTCCGCAACGGCCCGCCGTGGTGGTTCAGTGGTTATGGCGCTCGGCTGCTGACCCGAAAGCCGCGGTTTTCGATCACGGCCGAAGTGGACGCATTTCGATGGAGGCGAAATGCTAGATGTCCGTGTACTGTGCGATGCCGGTTCACGTCAAAGAACCGCATGTGGCCGAAATTACCGGAGCCCTTCACTACGACGTCCCTCATAGCCTGAGTCGCTTTGTGACGTTAGATCCCCATAAACCAAATCTTCTGCAACACCTTGGGTTGGGGCTTGTTAGGTGTGTTGGGCTTAACACGCGTGTAAGATCCTTCATGTGGCTCTTTTAGACAAAGGGACCGGTGAGGTGCTTTTTTTAATCCGCTGTTGTTGTTGCTTTCCACAGTCACTTCATTTGCCTTCTACTACAAGTGATCATCTTATCTATTCTCTGTAAACAGCACGCTTCGCGCAGGCGCACACTGTTGTTGCAACATGTTATTTTGTAATAAACTTCAATTACTAGTTACCGCTCGTACTATCCAAACCTCTGCCCGAGGTTTTGTCCAGAGTCGCGGTTTCTTTTCTTCTCCAACATTTCAAAGTGAAGTTCTGATCGATGAATTACCTGCTTTCTGCCGCTCCATTCACCTTCTGGAGTTGCTCAAACCAGCGTCCCTTTCCTCCCCCGCTAGTTTTGGAAGGCCAGCTTCGCCGCGACATGAGTCTGCATGCGGCGCAGCACGCTTTCGGAGCTATAGAAACAATGCAGGAAAGGAAGCGAGAAAGGGTGGCTGCAAAGTGTGTTGGCATTTATGAGAAGAAAAAATTCACAGGGACTCCTAATTACTTTATGTGTTGGCAATGCGATAGCATTAGACGGTGTTCAATCAAAGCAACTATATTTCGCAACTTTACAAGGCGAAAAACGTGTTCGGAGAAAAAGCTGCTACACTGCAGCTTGACTAGGCTCCAGCAACCCCTCAGCAATGGAAACGAAAATACATTCAACAATAATAAAGCACTATAGCAAACATAATAAAAGAGGAATATATTAGAAATCAAACGCGCCAGTATAGGTAAGTAGGACTATAAGTAAGGCGACAGTAGTTCTCGCACATTGCTCTTAGTACATTATAAAGCATTCAGAAGTAATAAAAGTAGAATAAAGGGCATAGTGAAAAAAAAGCATCAATGCACATCTTAGAGAAAAGGCAGTAGAATGATAGAAATACCGCGCATATCAAAATCATGAAATTGTGACCCATACAGTTATACACAAACATGTGTTATTTGCATTTTTATTGTGTAAATAAACTTATTATGTCTTTTTCATAACGTTGGAATGTCAATATTTATTGTGTCATAGTTGTTTAATGTCATTGGCAATGTATGTTGAGCTCTCTGTCGGCCGTACTGTGTGCGCGGAAAACGCACATACAAAAGTGGCTGACAGCGAAATGGATATGTTGTAGGTGTGCGCTCAAGTTGTGCAATGTCGACAAAAACATGTAGTCTGCCTTGAACGGCTTTCTTATGAGAACATAACAGTGTGCAATTTGTAAAAGTGTACAAGTCTGAACTCGAATGATTCTGCACTTTTCAAAAAGAAGCGCAAATGGATAAATTCCTTGTCCACGCGTACTTCTACGTGCACTCTCGCTTCCGTGCCATACTCGCTCCAAGCAGTTTTTTATAAATGGACAAAGGTGCTCTTTTATATAGATGGGTGAGCCCTGTTGCGCATCTTGTTGCGCTTCTTGAGTTGATAAAGCCGATTCCCGAGTTGCATTGGTCAGCCTTTTCTTTCACGCTTTTTCTAGCACTTGTTCATGCTTATCGCGTCTATGAAACTGTGCGATTATGTTTGTCTCTTGTCTTTTGGGGCTACTCTGTGGCACACATTAATGTCAGAGTGTGATTGTGGCTCACCTACAGCATCACCTATTTTTTTCAGCACGTCTGTAAGGCGTCATTTGGTTTTTGCAGAACCCCTTGATTTCAAGATTCTTGTTACGCGAATACTGCTCTGCTTTTACAATATTTGTTTGACACTGAAGTAGGCCGTGTTCAAGCATGTGAACTCTTGGCCGAAGCGTTTCATTTCCTTTCTTCAAGGCGCTGCTTTCAACAACTGCAGCGTGTGTCTGACAGTTCGCACCTTCAAAGTTTTTGCTGACAAATGACATGCTTTTCTTAAATTTCTTCAACTCGGCACGAACAGCGTTGGCATGTTTCTATCGATTGCTTCATCAAATGCTTTGAATTCTGATTTAAGCTCATCCTTGAGATCCTGAAAAAGCTTTACGAACTCTTCCGTTATACTAAATCAGAGAGGCACATTCAGAGAGAAGCACAACAACCATGCAGTCTTATTCGACAGCAGTGACAGCGGAATAGCACAAAAAAGAAATAGTTCAAGTGAAGAAAAAATCCTTTTAATCTGCAATGTGCAGAAGGAGTTATTAGGTACAGCAAGTATCGCCGTCAACACTGCCAATGCCGCTTCCATGGAATGCGTTGAATTTATGCGTTCAGGAATGAACACGTTGTCGGGTTAGCACGTGATCTGTCTTCATGACTAGGTGCGCAGTTCGGCCAAAACGTTCAGCGTTATGCAGTTGGTGCCTGGTGATGGCTGTCCCGATCGATGACGGGCGACGATAAATGTAGATTCACAGAAGACACGTTACCGGAAGTACCTTCACTTCCGGTTCAGTGACGTCCCACTTCCTTCAGCCAATGGGTGAAATTTATGACCGAGTACACACTTTTCGCAATGAGGTCTTCAATGTTGTCCCATTAAAAAATTCATTCCGTTCGTGGCTCGAATGCGAAACAGCCGCCAACTAGGGCAGAACCTCTACAAGATTTCGCTAGACTGCGAAGCTATCTTTAGTAGCTCTATAATTAATTTCATCGTGACGTCTGTGCAGTTATCTCGCTGAGAACGAGTTCCAACTTGGAGAGTTTCTTTAAGCGTGCTTAATTGTTTTGCTATAGACTGAGCGATGGGTCTTATGGCAATGTTTGCAATGTCGTGCTGACAGTACGCGACTTCTACTTGTGGGCTATTTTTGGCGTTATGCTGTATGCTTGGCTTCCGATTTACACAGTCGAAGAGCTGCCTTATTACACCTGCGATCTTTATTTATGTGCGGCATTAGTACAGAGAATTGAAGTATCCACTACAATAAGTGCGCTCCCACAGGAACTTCTTCACTGTGGAAGAAATTTGTTTGTTTGTTTGTTTCTTTGCCATCTAAAAGTTGCTGGACTATATTTTCTCTCAGACGGCGTATCATGCTGGCGCCTGTAGTGGTACTGCTCTCCGTTTGCGTTTTCTCAATTGTCTCAATTTTTCATTTTTATTTTACTGAATTAAGCCTTGTTGTGAGAGATGTGTGACCTGCGGGGAAGGCGTCGCAGGCTTCCTTTCCTTCGTTTCGCCCCGCTTTATATGATCAATTTGGAAAATTTCTGAGGCTCTGACCCTGTATTGCTAAGTTGTTAAGCAAACAGGTCTCTGCTAAAGTGTGTAAATGCAAGCAATAAGCGAAAAAGGGTATCAGTTGATTAAAGAGCGAAATAATGCATTCTACGGGGGGCGCGCGTTTTACTGCAGTGCCTGGGTCGTCTACAGTTCGAAACGCAGGAGGTGTCTTGTGTAGCTCTCAAGTTAACTTTAAATAAATTTCCAAGAATAGCTTCCACAGAAAGCAACCATTTAAGTGAGCCAGAAAAAGTTTAAAGGCTGTTAAAAAAGCTCTTCTGATTAACGGGACAATGATAGAAGGCGGAGGAAAGCGTTCATTAAAATTCGTTCAGCCAGAAGATACATGCAGCCAGAGTTGATTTTTCACGGCTTGTTGGGTACCGCTTTCTGGAAGTCGATAAAATATCTGATGAAAAGTGTCTTAATTCGTCTCAGGCTGTAAAACAAAAGTCATAAATAAATAGGAGCGTCCGACATGAACTTGCCTTGTTTCAGGGCAGTACTTTCCACCTCCTTCTCGGGTATTGTCTCAAAAAGTGTTGAAGAAAAAAAGTGAGGGAAGAATTCCGTTGCAAGCTGCAAATGAACGCAGTCTTGAAGAGAGACGCTGGCAATTCCGTAGTAAAAGATGCCAAATTAAACTTTTCTAAAATGATTTCCTAGCCGTCTGACACTAGATCAAAAAAGGATGAGTGATCTGGAATCCTATTCACGTTGAATTGTCGCCAGTTCTTTTCAAAACATTGTTAGTGATATGCACCTGCATAAGACGACCGCGTATATAGGTCAACCGATTCATGACATTTCCATGATCTACTGCACCCCAATCCCAGTCATAATCTGCACACACGAAGACTACCTGCATGCTCTGCACTATCTGGAGTTTTCATGTGCACGCAGGTCATGCGACCATCTGAACGTGCCATGGTACATTACATCTATTAGTAACAGCAGAGCCTTCAGGTCTGCTTGCATCGCGACCACACAAATGCACATGTTTCCAGTCGAGGGTTTACGGCCTCCTCAGAAAGGTAGCTGCTCCTGCAACTTACAGGATCCGACAGACCAACTCGTGTTAAGACGGTTTGTGAATGTCTCGCTTTCTACATTTATATTAATTTCACGACGGCTGTTTTGCTGCTACTCTGCACTATATTCATTTGTAAAGCCGGGCGCCATCGAGTAAGAAATACCTCCAGATTAGCATACGTGCAGCACACACATGTATGCCGTCCAAATTTCAAGTGGCCTCGGCGGAAGCGTCAAGAGCAACTCTCACAGGTCGGCGTTTATGGCGGAAACCTGCACGCTTTATGATGATGGATTGCCGCTTCGGGAGTAATGGCTGCTCCTTCGCAACCGGTGGCGTGATCTCAATTCCGTGCAGCTTCGATTGGCCCGGAAAACAATTTTGTGCGTCCACTCTCGGTAGAAAGTACTTCTTTTTTTCACAGTGCTTCTCCGAAAAAAAAACGTAAAAGTAAGAATGGACGAAAATAGAAATATTGGCCACTAGCTCATTAGCAAAGATAAAGGCAAAGAAAGCATGATCGATGGCCGCACGCTAAGTTTTTTTCGCGTTGCCAGGTCTCGGAGCTAGCAATAAGAAAAACGGTATACCCGAATCTGCCAGCAAACACGGAAGCTAGTGTGCCAACGAAGAATGCAGAATAAAGGGCGCGCCACGTGTCATTGGCCAACACCGATTTGGAGGAGTAGCCTGCGCAAAGTGAAGAGAGGGCAAAAAGAGCCAAGGGGGCAGCGGCGTACCAGAGAGGGAGGGTATATGTGCGACCAGGCGTCACTTGATGGATCTGCTGTGTCTGCAAACCATGTACATTTTTCGTCAGCCAATGACCGCAGCTCATCTGGATAGTTTGATTCACCATGCCTACTTAAAGGATTACATTCTGCCCTTGCCTGTTTACCACGGAGGTAGAGCTGAGCCTTGAAACATGCTTCACCGACGCTGAAGTTCGAAGGACTTTCTACTTGCGATATCTGACCGCACAGCACGACAGTGTTCTTGCGCCCAAACCAGTATTAATGCAGGAACGAAATTAACGCCTTTTTAGTTCACACCATTCCAACTAATATCTGGCTCACAACGGAGTTCGAACCCAAGCACCTTGAGTGCGCCGCTGGACGCGAGTGTGGCGTTTTAGACCGCTCACCACAACGCACCTGTGCCAGCTTCTGGAAGGAATATCAACTCCCAAAGCACTGCTGTCTACGATTAGCGCAAGTACGAGACGGCTTCATGGCAGAAGGTCGCATGAAGAAGCAATGAACGGAGCTAGGAGACGGAAACGCTGGATGTGTGCGCCAAAAACGACGAGGCACAAGAGGAAGTAGCAGAACGGCTCACAATATGAGCCACTAAAGGGACAGAAGTTCGCAGCATCGAAGACGGTATATTGGGCTTACCGTCCCAAAGCAACAAGGGCTATGGTGTAGTGGAGTGCTCCGGAGTAATTTCGGCCATCCGAGTTTAACATGCACTGACATCGAGCAGTACACGGGCGCCTTGCTTTTCGCCTCCATCGAAACGGGGCTGTCGCTGCGGTGTCGAACCCGACTCCTCGAGCTTGGTAGTCGAGCGCCATAACCACTGAGCCACCGCGGCGGGTTGCATCGAAGAAGAGGAAGCGGAAGGGGACTAAACGCTAAAAGCGGATCGTGGGGCAATTCTGACCAGTGCTCGAGAGGGACCGTTGACACTCTCCTCCGAAGATGACAGTGAGCTACACAAATGGCATGGACATCGGCAAAAACACTAGACGGCTGTGCGTGTGCCGGCTTCACAAACGTGATGGGGAGAAGAGCTGGCGGTGTACCAGTTTACGAAAGGCTCACCGAAAAGCTCCGGGGTGCACACGACATTGCAGCTGCGGATAAGGCGAAGTTCACGTGCGGACACATGTCCACCGTGAGGTGCGACAACAAATAACGAGGCATGGTGATAGCATGTGTGCACATTTTATCAAGCCAAAATCACCAATACGCGAGCGCTGTCACGCTTTTTAAGCGCCACGGGACTTGCCTCGCGTTTGTGATGTAAGAAAGTGTGCCTTGGTTTTTCATCTGCCTCTTCCCATCATCATCCCCCATCGTGACCCACTTTTTTCTCCTCTTCCCGTTCCACAGTGCAGATTAGCAAGCCAGAAATTTTTTTTCCGGGTCAACCTCTCTGCCTTGCCCGTCAATAAACCCTCTCTCTCTCTCTCTCTCTCTCAACCCCTACACCAAGCAAACGCTCTGGTTACAAGCGTTGATAGGCGAACTTCTTAACGCAACGATTGAAGCAACCCGCTCCAGCCGACCACCATAAGCGGTAGCTGCATCGACTACACTGCACGACACGTAGATGTGGTAAGCATGAATTACTTGACTCACAAAAGCTGCCATATGCCATTCTCGCTGTCCTTGGGGCCACACAAATGACAACCACGGCGACACAAGGAATAATAACAGGTCGTTTACTGGCAACGCTCGGTGGTAACGCAGGGCAACAAAACACGGAGCAGCAGTGGACTAGTGCAAGCGCAGCATAAACTGCGCCTCAACTTTTTTTTCTGCCAAAACTTGCAGTTCCTGTTGTTTGTTCTGGAATTTAAAGGGTTGGATAACCTTAACTGAAATGTCGGCGCGTTAACGGAGCCAATAGCCACGAGGAATAAACAACAGGTCGAGCCGCATCTATGGTCTCTTGCCGGTGTTTCGCTTGTTAAACCCGGCTACGTTCTCATGTCCAGCATTCTCGGACAAAAATTTTTGAAAATTGGAAGAATTTAAGATATTCTTATAGAAATATTGAAAGTAATGGTGCATTCTTCTGCTATGCAGCAAGATTTTTCTTTTAAGGTGTTTCCATCGATCGCATCGAACAGTTAAGACTCTTATATAAACCAATGAGGAACGCTTTGACGATAGCAAAAACGATAATCGAAAGAAATCTGAGACTGCCATTGGGTGATCTGTAGGAGGAGGAGGAAAGGCAGGGAGGTAATATTTGTTGTACTGAAGTCTTACATTATATGAAAAAATTGCGTTCATAAACGGTTTCCCGCTCAAAAATGTTTTTGTCCAGGATTGATGGGTACGAATAGCTGAACGGCACAATCGAAGGCTAAATGTCATCGATATATTCATTACAGTGGTCTTGTACATCTCAGCTGAGGTATGCAAATAGAGTTTCATGCTTAAAACATTCATAGACAGAATCCTGAAAGAGTAATTTATTTATTTTTTACAACCGTTATTACTTTAGGCCAGAAGACGAAAGCGTACAATGTCGTCTGAAGTTGGGGCAGCAACTAAGACATTTTGAACCCGTGTCGCATTGCTTGCTGCTTCGTGAATGTTTCAACATTAATGAGGTTGTGCTGACGTTCAGACCGGCAGGCTCAATTTTATTCGCAGTTTCATTGGGTTCGCGGGACTGCTATACTTCAAATGCACGGACCACAAAGCCCACCAAATTAGTTCAGCTCCCCGGGGAACTTGCGTTCGCCAATTCCTCAGACGCGGCCACATCAAAGAGCCGTCCTTACAAAGGAGGGAGCCTTTGTTCAAAACGCGAAAGTCGCGCTCCTTCTTCGCTGCTCCGGTGTCTCGTTGCCAGCGGTACCTTTTGTCCGCGGCATACATCACGTGCGCCGCTATAGGTGCGAAGGCCGCGTTACCCGAAGCGAGGTTTTCGCGACCAGCACCCACAGCACCGGCGCGCAGCGGTGAAGGCGCAGGTGCTGCCGAACACGACCTCGCCGATTCGATTCCCGATCGCGGCGTCTGCGTGTGCCGACGGGCCCAGAAATGCGGAGACACTTTCGTGCCGAGATTTCCGCGTTCGTGGGGTGGTCTAAATTAATGCGGGTTCCCCGTCTTGGCTCTTCTCACAGCTCAGGCGCCCCTGATTTCGGAGCACAGAGTGCTTTTGCAGGTCGCCGAGGAAAACCGCAGGGGAGAGGAGGAGGCGCTGTGAACGAAAACGTGAGCTTAATTGGGCGAGCGATCCGCCATTGATCTGACCGCCGCTTGGGTGTATACGTGCTCGCCATTGCCAAGTGGCGAAGCAGACGCGACCTGCCTTGCGCCGGCCAGAAATCGAAGGTTTATCTTCACCTATGTGCGAAAGCTTGTCGAGAATTATACCGATGCCTCGCCGTCGCTGCTCTTAGAGCCTGGCCGGAGCGTAATGAAGTTAGAGAGTCACTTTTTTTAATACCGGCGAGAGTCAAAAACGAGCCGGCTGACTCGCGAACGATGCTGGCAGAAAGCACAGTCGCTGGGGGCGGCCGTGATATGAATTCTGTTTGAAGAGTGACCAAGTCCCGCACTCCTTTGTGCGAGGTTGTATGCGCTGCGATGTACATGATGCTCAGGCAGTGTCCCAAGCCAACGGGCGTTCGACATCTGAACATCTCTTGCCTGCAAGTTTCTTCAAACATCCCTTTGAATTGTTGATCTCGTCCGTCACTCGGCTAAGCTATACCCACTCAGATAGCGCTTGTGCACTGTTCTTCGTCTGCGTGTGCTTGTTGCGCTATGCACGATCACCTGAATTGCCCACTAGCCTCAACAGCAGTCCAGACTGCAGTAAAGCAATTTGATGGGGCATAGCTGGTTCTGCATAGTTGCAAAGTCTTAGCGCAGCAGGTAATGGCAATAAAAAGAGAGACGACGTTCACAGGCAGCTGGTAGTAGTTATGGCTGTGAACGTTTTCCACTTTTTATTTTTGTCTCGTCTTTGTTGGGCTAAGACCTGCTAACTAGTCAGGACTGCACTAAGAAAAGCTTCAGTACTATTGCTGCAATAGTAATTTGTTGTTTATGACCAATGCGCCAAAAGCATCGTTACTGTTGTGAGCAAATGCACCCGGGTCGCTGTTACGCAAGCATCCGCAGAAATTAACGGAGCAGGAATACGTATCCAGTATCCGGTACACTGACCCACAGAGAGTAGGAAACACTCAGTATGTGATAAAATTAACCAAAAATAGGTCGAATGTCAAAAGAGCGCTGGCGCATTTAGCGGTAGGGTTATAAAACTTGGCGAGTAATTGTTAAAAGTACACTGAGGACCGAAACAAGTTGGCCTGTTTCGATAGCGTACCGCGCTTTAATCACAGAGAGGCCACTCCCGCCGAAAACTAAGTTTTCATAGGCAAGGAAAGACCAAAAACCAAATACAGATGTCGCCACCACTGGCCGATTTCGGAAGTAAACTGCATGCGTCGACGCCTAAATTTTTCACGCGGATCTCAGAAGCCATGCTACATCGCCATTCACTTCAAGACGGCGACAATCCGTCTTTTTTGGTGCGGGCGTCAATATATTGAATCGAGTGGCGGGGAGTATTTTAAACAATTTTCTCGGCCATAAATGTACTTTCTTCTGCCGGACAAACGTTCACATACCCAGGAAGGGAAAGGGCGAGAAGTTGAGATTCTTGACAATAGAAAACAAAGCGAGCAAGCGTTTGAAGGGGGAGCCACAGTGTGCTTAGCCAACTGAGGATCCCCCCAGACACCGTGCCACGTTTGAAAAGAAGCTGGGAA
Source organism: Amblyomma americanum (assembly GCA_030143305.2). Lineage (NCBI taxonomy): Eukaryota > Metazoa > Arthropoda > Arachnida > Ixodida > Ixodidae > Amblyomma > Amblyomma americanum. The sequence goes on from JARKHS020022067.1 coordinate 15,745, forward strand.
GCAACAGGAAGCCACAGGGACTTTTGTATGGCTACCACGCTGTTAAGCCATTTCTCATGGCTTAAATTTACACGCGAGGCGCAGACGAACTACGGCGACAGCCTGAGCTGTACGATACTTAGAACTTGCTCGACGCATTCTTCCTCCGTGTTCTTTCGTAGTACCCAGACCGAAGCGACCGTAGCTGCGGCGAGGCCACAAGCGTTACTTGGCACAACGGCTACTCTCATTTGCTAGCGTGATCTCTGAGAAATAGCGGAATTTTCCCTCGACATCTTCAATGCCGAAACCAGCGAGTGGTAGCGACCAGCGCGTCGCTGCAAGGCACATGCGCGATTTCTCCGGTCAATAATAGCTTGGCCTGAGAGTTTCTGCGACAGACGGTAGTTCTGATTTTATCTGCAACGAAGTAAGGCCAAATACCTGCTTGAAATCGCAATTTGTTTCGGCAGAGTTCCTATTGCTCGTTTACCTTCCACTAATCACACAAATGTTACTCGTCGAAAGCACAACTTTTCTTGTGGTGACCAATCCTTAATTTCACAAACCAAGGAAGAAACTACGCCGGCGTGGCTCAATGGCTTTGGCGTTCGGCGACTGATCCCGAGAAAGCTAATTCGATCCCTGCCGCGGTGACGGAGCTTCGATGGAGGAGAAACGCAAAAGACATCCGTGCGATGTCAGCGCACGTAAAGGAATCGCAGGTGGTTTAAATTGATCCGGAGCACTGCACTATACGGCGTTCCTCATAGCTCATGTGCCGCTTAAGCGCGTAAAGCTCACAATTTACAACTAGGGAGAAAGGACGAAAACTATGAGGGGAAGCCCTGAGGGGAAGACGCGCAGTCGCACATGAGGCAAGATTTAAGCGCGTGATTTTACGTGTATTTTGTGCTCTGTGTTCTGGACAGATGCCCTGATCAATCACGAGCCAATCCTACGCACGAAAAGTGAAGGCACTGAATCAGGTGCCAGGTTATCCTGCAGCAACGTGAAAAGAGTGTAACGTGCCACTTGCGTATTGCCGCAAAGCTTGTAACGTTTGTTCAGGCTCAAGGATACCAGCAGGCGGCTTTATCACTTTGTGACGCCGGATGCAAGCTAGATTTATCTCCAATGACCGCACCCATGCGCTACCGATTATACGCTGTTTGAGGGCTGTTACGGTTAATTTACATGCCGTATCTGAAAAGTTCGTCGTCAGCTTTAAATTCAGTTTGGCTGAGAGTAGCGCTAATTCTGTTCGACGACTGCTGGGCACGCTCTGTTGTTGCTATCGGCGCCGCCGAGTCATTCAGTTCTCTGTGGGCGCAGGTCAGCCCCGATAAAGTGTTTCTTTTGGAAGCTTTCTCGCTGTCTTCCTGGCTGCCGGACTGCCGACATCACTACGCGACAATATTGCAGTTTGTTCGCCGAGACGGCCACGGCGGCAGCCAAGGAGTATACAAGCGGGCGGAGCCTCTTCTGAATAATTTTGGTGGAATCCGTGCGCCTCCGCACTTGCCGTATCCTCTTCAATATGCTTCTCAGAAGTCAGGAAAAGGAAACGCTGCGTCATCTCCGGTCGCGCACCCTGTGAAACGGTAACGCCTCAACAAAAACACGGGTCACGTGTGCTCTTCGCGCGGCGCAAATTGGCAGCCTCGAGGCACGGCACCACTTCGGCGCGGAATCCAAGAAAAACATAATAACCAGAACACACGAGTGAATGCGCGACGACACTAATGGCCACCTGCTATTTCTATTCCATTCACTGAGAAACTGACATCTGGAGGGTCTCGCAGGCAGCCCCCCTCCTGCATCTTAGGCGGGCATCTCGACGACCCAGCAAATACGCCTTGCCCCGGCTTCCGGAAACGAAAGCGCACTAGTCCGGAGGTGAGCCTTTCGTCGACGTGGGAGAGCGATGCGCGAACGGCACACGGCCACTAGAAATAGTTTCGGCGGAACACTCGAGTGGGCTCTCCGAGCCCCCGTGTAAACACTGGAGCGGGAACGACTGCCATAAGCGAATGTGCTCTCACCCCTTTCCTTTCCCGACGAGAGCGAATAGCACTTCAGTGGGCACGCGGCTGCGGAAAGGAGGAGGAAACCAGCAGGCACTCTTCGGTGGCCTGCGCGCACACATTGCTTATGATGCGTCCTCCTACATGGAGAATTCCGAAGAAAAACAGAACCCTCCCGCTGAAGGGAGTTGTGAGACGATGTGCAGTGAGGGAAAGAATACAGGGAGGCCGTGCTAATGGCGTTACTCACCAAGATGGTGCATGCAACGCGGCGTCAAATGGCAGCGAGCTAGCAGATCTCGTGCACTGGCCGTATGCGAAAGAGAAAAGTTGTTCACGTCGTCAGCCGCGCGGTAGTCTGTGGGTGTTCATTTAAGCAAGGCTGGCCACTCGTTGCCAGGTCTAACCTTTGCTGCCTTTTCGTCGCAGTTCAGTCACTGAAAGATGCTACGAGCGCGTAGCAAGAGCAAGGCACTACCTAGGTACAATAGTCTGTTCGCATGGCGAAAAACCGACTTTCAAGTATTAATTTGGTAGCGCTGGTGCACTGCCGTAAGTGAAGAGCGAAAAAAAAAAGACTGCACGTGATAAATAAACACGCGCACACTAACCTCTGAGCAAATAGCCAGTAAGCACTTTTGTATGCTAGCATCGCATACTGCAAAGAAATCGTGCGTTGAAACACAGGAAAAAAGTGGTAAAAAGGACAAAAATACTACAAGGACGTTTTTGCTGTTGCAAGCGGTGACACATATATATATATATATATATATATATATATATATATATATATATATATATATATATATATATATATATATATATATATATATATATATATATATATATATATATATATATATAGCGCAGTTAGAGGAAATACTCACTTTCTCATTGCCTTTTTTTCTGGATAAATAACGTCTCAAAGTTTTCCTAAGACATTAAAAACCTGTAGAGCAGTCGATGCGCCGCTTACGCAACAGAACTTCCCATCGGACATCGTACATTATAAACAGGAGTTCGACCTTTCGGCTTTGAAGAAACCCTTGAAGAGGCAACAAATTGAATTTCACACGTATTCAATCATGACAGTAATTAGGCGCAGGTTGTCTCATGCACACATCTCCTGCTTTTGAAAAAAAAAACGTAGCTGCAACTGCGTGTTGGATTCGGCATTTTTTTTTTTCACACTGTGCGCGGCATGGGCACGCTGCAACCGCCCTTGTATCTAAAGGCGCACTTTTGTGCACGGTACCACAACCTTTTGGTTTGAGCTAGTTGGCGGTAAGACATAGCTAATGAAATGCGACGACACGAGAAAACAAGGACGAAAACACGCTGCTGACAGGACTAGCGCCAACTACTAGCTGAGTTTATTTCTTAAAAGGACCGCTTATAACCATACAAGCGCGCACGCAGCAGAAAGAAACCCGAGCCGACTAAAGGAACGGTAAGATACACTAGGAAGCGTACAAAGGAGAAGAGACATTAAAAGCCGTGCATTGAACCATTCAAAAAAGTTGGGCTGAGGCTTAGCTAAAGTGTTAAGCCTGGATATCTCGAAGCGAAAAGCGTTTAGCAAGACGTGCCTCTCGTGATTCTGGCGTTTCAGCCGCTTGTCTAGCCTTGTACTTCTTCGCTGCTTTTGAGCCAACTCCCACGCAACCACTTCTGGGTCTTCTTCTCCTCCTTCCATGGCGAAAGGTCAGACGACGGAGGCAGCGCGTGGCGGCGACGGCGGCTGCGGCAGCAGCGGCCACCTGCGCTCCGTGTGACGTCACTCGGTTTCACGGTCAGACGACGGAGTCAGCGCGCGCTGGCTACGACGGCGGCGGCGACCACCTGCGCTCCACGTGACGTCACTCGGTTTCGCGCATGCGCAGCTGTGGCAAATCTGTAGTGTGGCTCACGCGAAGCCCGGTGTTGACGAGCCTAGTGAAGCTTTTCGCTTCAAAACAGTACTCTCTTCACCAGCTGTTTACAGCGACGTCTTGCTTGCGCTAGTGAGGCCCCTTTGTTTGGTGAACTGTACCTCCATTACTCGTACATCTCCTGCCAGTCGGTCTTTTGACCGACCAAGGAATCTAGTTGGCTGAGAGGAGTTGCGTAACAAACGTTAGCGGTGCACTCAGTAAATGCTGTAAACAAAGCGCTATTTTTGAGGACAACGTCACCATGTTCACCAGTATTTACAGGGGCTTTGTTTCGCTTGGGAGGTGCCCAACGATGACAGCGTTCGGTTTTCGAATTTAAGCCTGCCTTCCAAAAGGATGGACATGTATGATGTACTTTTCATTTCCCCTCGTCCAAAGAACTTCTACCGCCTGACAGTGCTCATTCCAAGCTTATGAAGCGCAGAATAATTCAGACTGGCTTAACCGCAGCTGAGAAAAAAAAGGTAGGGTCTTCACGTAGTTTAACCGAGCAAGACGTTCGTCAGCCGCTATCGGCCGCCTAGGGCGGGGAAGGGACTGAGGGGAAGGGGGGGGGGGGGGGGGGGGTCCGCGCTGGCCCTCCGTGAAACGCCAAAGGTTGAAGCTTCACACATACTTCGGGTTTTTCAGCTTTGCAAGTGAAGTAGCGATTTCGCGCTAGAAACGTATTTAGCATGATCTAGGACACAGCTTTGAGACGCAGATGAGGCGAATTCACAAAGCAGGGCACCCCCACATATGGCCGCGAGTGTGTGTGAAACTTTAATGAAAAATCTTAAACCTGCTTCAATGAATTATCGGGCGGAAGAGAAGAAAGAAAAGCCACCAGTTGTGATAATTTCTTACATCCAATGCCTGCCACACATCAAGAAGGTGGCTACCCGCTACTAGGTTAATGTTCTTTCTGCACCTTAGAAGATGTCGCAGATTTTTAACTCAATAAATAAAGTCATGTTAGGGGATGTACCAACCAACATTAAACTGTGTTTACCGAGTGCGCCGCTGATGTTTCTGATGTTGTCTACATCATTCTTCCCAGCTGGTCTTGAATATATTGGGCAGAGAGGTCAATGGTATAATGATAGGGCGAGACGGCATAAGACGCTGGTGAAGAAATCGTTGTGGTAGCCACATGGCCACACATTGCACAAGTTGTAAATCCCGCTTTTGAAAGACTAGATTCATTGTCCGGCCAAAATTATAGGCTATAAAGATATGTAATAGAAGTATATTTCACCAAGCAAAGGAGCCTCACCTGCGTGAGCAAGTCCTCTCTGTCAATAACTGGTGAAGAGATCGCTCTTTTTTTAATGGTTCAATGCACGCGCTTTATTCGCTCTACTCCTTTGTACGCTTGCTAGCATATCTTATCCTCCTTTGAGCCAGTTCCAGTTTATTTCTTCTGTGTGCTCACATGTGTGGTTATAACCGGTTCTTTCAAGAAATAGACACATTTCGCTGTTAGCGCTCGCCATGTCTGCAGTGTGTTTTTGCCCTCGCTTTAAAGCGCTTTTGTATTTTATCGGCTATGTATGGCATTGTTGCACCTTCTTTGTGCTAAAGTTATGAACTGGTTCGCGGTTTGCCCGGTGGGTTTTGCAGGGCTTGTGCCCGTTTGAATATCGGTGTACCATGTTTTTAAGCAACGTTGTGTAGACAGGGGGCATCAATTTTTTCCTTGCTTGTTTTATTTCAAATGATGGATCATCCGAATGATGACTGTAACGTGTAGTCGATGTTTAGGACCCATGAGGTATCAAAAAAACTATAGTGTATCTGCTGATACGTCGTTTATTGTGCTTGCAGCTCTTGAAGCACTCTGGCTTAAGTGTTTCAGTGAATTAAAACTACGTATCAGGGGTTATATTTCAGTTTTTTTGCTTTATTCACGTCACCTAACACCAACTACGCATCGCAGCCACAGTTCGGTAAATGAAGCCAAACCAGCATCAACAAGTAAATCAATTATAAATTATTTAGCGGTCGTAGGCGAATATCACGTGGTTATTCATGTATTCAAATGTCTAACGCATCATTTGAAAGAAGAAAACATGCAACTAAAATTAGGTGTCTATGCTCCTTTAATGGCGGCATCAAAAAAAGTTGGGGACCTTCTTAATCACATTCTCAAAGAAGGAAATGCGATAGTGCTTGTAAATTGGCTCACCCCTCAAAAACTTCTAAAGACTCTCAAAATTTTGGAATTAGGCCCACTCCAGAACATGGATTCAGGAGGATCAGTTTGTTTTAGTAAGTGCATTAATGTGTATTAGTGTTGATTGCTGGATTGGTTAAGGTGGATTGGTGGAGTTTTATCGATGATTAAGGTTGATTAGTGGAATAAGTGGGTGCATTAAATTGTATTAGTGGGTCGTATTTGTATAATTTCGCATAATAATCCAATGGAAGGTACTCGAACATTCTACTCTTCAGATTTTACACTTTGTTGCTGCCGATGACGTCACGACACTCTCGACCACTCACAGAACTTCGTTCCGGAGAAACCCGATGCTTTTCTCAAGACGACAGCCTCTATCGCGTTAATAAGCTTTACAGTAGCCTCCTGTTGGCTTCCCTGTTCTAGGAGCTTTGCATGTGCATTTTCTGGGACCGCCATTCTCAACAGCCGGTCGTGAATCAATGCTGACACGTGGCACGACTCTTCGCAGTCTTCTCTCCTAATGTAAAATGAATGCGATACACACATCAGGCCTGCCAGTAGGCACCCAATGGAGAGGGAGAGTGCTCCAGACACTATGCGTCTTTGTTACAATGTGTTGTGAGAACCATTTATGATCGGTGATGTATATTTCCACAGAGAAAAAGATACACGGGGAAGCCCTCGGCCGGCGGCCATTTCAATCTCTATTATCTCCCCTCTCGTGCTCTCCCGCCCTTCTTCGCCTTTCCTGAGGCACGGTCCCTGCTTACTCTTTGGCCGCTACAATATTTACTGAAGCGATGAAGGTTGCCTCTCTGAATAGGGTAGCTAAGACATGTTTTTCATTGATAAGCAAATAGAAGACATGAGTATAATTTATTTTTTCAGTTACCGTTACAATATTTTTTTTTCTTTGTGCTGTACAGATCATCTTGCCCATTACTGTGGGCAGAGGAGAACGGGCCGCAGAAGTGCTTTGGAGGAATATAGCCGGATCATGACTTTAAATTTTTCAACTGTTTAAAGTGTTGGATTTCTTATCGTGCATATTGCTTATCCTCTTCCTGGATAGATATTAAGTTCACTAAATCTTTTAGTACATTGATCGCAATGTCATTTGTGACAGACGTGTGGTGACATTTTTCAACGTATGGATGGTATCTATGACAGTCCATTAACAATGGCCTACCTAATTTTTGCTAGACAGAGGGCATATAGGCGCAAGGTTAGATCCGCAGTGCCAACGGATACCTACCGGTGAAACAATGGGTATACTCTAGCGCGATTTGAAGGTTATCACCTTCGTTCCGTTTAAAATTTACCAACAAATTTTTCCTGGCATGACGGTCGCTTATTCCGCAATAAACATGGCTGTGCAGGATAGAGGAATCGTTCGGTTAGCTAAGATGAGGTATTTATTGCAGCCTCCTTGCGAAAAAAAAAACCGCATTAGAACAGGTCAATTGAAGTATGTCCAGCTTGAAGTGATCACCTTCAAATTGAGTTAGACTTTATAAGCTTTCCCCGGCCTGGTGCTTGGTTTATTTGGGGTTATATGCTTGCGAAACTGGTCATTGATCTACCCTTGTGTAGACAAAATAACTTCTTCCATATGCTCTTTGCCCGAAGCTGCCCTTGCGCCAGAAAAATTCATGATGACGATCAGGTTTATAGACAAAGGTACTAAACTGCGAGGCCATAATTTTGTAGAATTTACATAGACAGCCTACAGATTGATAGATTTTTGTCTATAGCTTATCTATAGACAGAAGTCTACAAAAGTGTGCGAGCATAAACCTATAGAATCTATAGATTGTCTATGCATTGTCTATAGACTAGTGTCTATTAGACTTTCAGCCGCCACGGTGGCTGAGTGGTTATGGTGCTTGACAGTTGGCCCTAAAGAAGCGGGTTCGATTCCGGCCGCGGCGGTCGCACTTCCATGGAGGTGAAATGCCAGAGGCCTGTGTACTGGGCAATGGCAGTGCACGTTAAAAAACCCCAGGTGGTCGAAATTATCCGGAGTCCTCTGCTACAGCGTCTCTCATAGCTCGAGTCACTTTGGGACGTTAAACCCCATAAAAAAAAAACATTAGAGTTTCAGTAGTTTGCTCACAGACAAAAGTCTACGAAAAGTGTACGGCCATATAGGTCTACAGAAACTCTACAGACTGTCAAAAGGAATTTTTGTAGGGGCTGCAGCTGTACTTGTTGAAGTAATTGTTATCGTCATTAAAGGGGCTCTAATAAAGAGGCGGTATGCCTGGAATGTTAAAGCACGCCGCTTCACGAATATTGTCCAGAAAGACTTTTTTAATGCACTTTGCAGAAACAGAGTTATCCGTAGTCAAAGTTTGAATTTCACCGTCTTCGCGTTTTTTCCTTCTCCTCTCGTCACTTTTTGCACATTGGAAGGTCGACGCTCCTCCGCCGGCGCCCCTCCGGGGAAAGATTCGTGACCTGCCGGAGTTACGCCGCTAATTGGCCGCGGCCATGATAGCTGGCCGACGTCTGAAAGAATCTAACCAATAGCCATCTCTCAACATGTATACGTCGATGCGAGCGACTGAGGAGTTTTCGAGCATCGAAAAGTCGCCGGGAAGGGCTCGCCAACTTTCGAGCGTGATTGTGGGTTCTGTGCTGCTTGTTGAAGTGTGTTATTTGGCTCAGGTGTTCATGAAAACACCACACACTGATGGAGCAGGTTGATGTCCTCTCCTCGGTAGGTGTTCCTGAGCTCCTTTAGAAAAGGGATGC
>JARKHS020022068.1:0-75971 GCA_030143305.2 Amblyomma americanum
TAGTTTGATTCACCATGCCTACTTAAAGGATTACATTCTGCCCTTGCCTGTTTACCACGGAGGTAGAGCTGAGCCTTGAAACATGCTTCACCGACGCTGAAGTTCGAAGGACTTTCTACTTGCGATATCTGACCGCACAGCACGACAGTGTTCTTGCGCCCAAACCAGTATTAATGCAGGAACGAAATTAACGCCTTTTTAGTTCACACCATTCCAACTAATATCTGGCTCACAACGGAGTTCGAACCCAAGCACCTTGAGTGCGCCGCTGGACGCGAGTGTGGCGTTTTAGACCGCTCACCACAACGCACCTGTGCCAGCTTCTGGAAGGAATATCAACTCCCAAAGCACTGCTGTCTACGATTAGCGCAAGTACGAGACGGCTTCATGGCAGAAGGTCGCATGAAGAAGCAATGAACGGAGCTAGGAGACGGAAACGCTGGATGTGTGCGCCAAAAACGACGAGGCACAAGAGGAAGTAGCAGAACGGCTCACAATATGAGCCACTAAAGGGACAGAAGTTCGCAGCATCGAAGACGGTATATTGGGCTTACCGTCCCAAAGCAACAAGGGCTATGGTGTAGTGGAGTGCTCCGGAGTAATTTCGGCCATCCGAGTTTAACATGCACTGACATCGAGCAGTACACGGGCGCCTTGCTTTTCGCCTCCATCGAAACGGGGCTGTCGCTGCGGTGTCGAACCCGACTCCTCGAGCTTGGTAGTCGAGCGCCATAACCACTGAGCCACCGCGGCGGGTTGCATCGAAGAAGAGGAAGCGGAAGGGGACTAAACGCTAAAAGCGGATCGTGGGGCAATTCTGACCAGTGCTCGAGAGGGACCGTTGACACTCTCCTCCGAAGATGACAGTGAGCTACACAAATGGCATGGACATCGGCAAAAACACTAGACGGCTGTGCGTGTGCCGGCTTCACAAACGTGATGGGGAGAAGAGCTGGCGGTGTACCAGTTTACGAAAGGCTCACCGAAAAGCTCCGGGGTGCACACGACATTGCAGCTGCGGATAAGGCGAAGTTCACGTGCGGACACATGTCCACCGTGAGGTGCGACAACAAATAACGAGGCATGGTGATAGCATGTGTGCACATTTTATCAAGCCAAAATCACCAATACGCGAGCGCTGTCACGCTTTTTAAGCGCCACGGGACTTGCCTCGCGTTTGTGATGTAAGAAAGTGTGCCTTGGTTTTTCATCTGCCTCTTCCCATCATCATCCCCCATCGTGACCCACTTTTTTCTCCTCTTCCCGTTCCACAGTGCAGATTAGCAAGCCAGAAATTTTTTTTCCGGGTCAACCTCTCTGCCTTGCCCGTCAATAAACCCTCTCTCTCTCTCTCTCTCTCTCAACCCCTACACCAAGCAAACGCTCTGGTTACAAGCGTTGATAGGCGAACTTCTTAACGCAACGATTGAAGCAACCCGCTCCAGCCGACCACCATAAGCGGTAGCTGCATCGACTACACTGCACGACACGTAGATGTGGTAAGCATGAATTACTTGACTCACAAAAGCTGCCATATGCCATTCTCGCTGTCCTTGGGGCCACACAAATGACAACCACGGCGACACAAGGAATAATAACAGGTCGTTTACTGGCAACGCTCGGTGGTAACGCAGGGCAACAAAACACGGAGCAGCAGTGGACTAGTGCAAGCGCAGCATAAACTGCGCCTCAACTTTTTTTTCTGCCAAAACTTGCAGTTCCTGTTGTTTGTTCTGGAATTTAAAGGGTTGGATAACCTTAACTGAAATGTCGGCGCGTTAACGGAGCCAATAGCCACGAGGAATAAACAACAGGTCGAGCCGCATCTATGGTCTCTTGCCGGTGTTTCGCTTGTTAAACCCGGCTACGTTCTCATGTCCAGCATTCTCGGACAAAAATTTTTGAAAATTGGAAGAATTTAAGATATTCTTATAGAAATATTGAAAGTAATGGTGCATTCTTCTGCTATGCAGCAAGATTTTTCTTTTAAGGTGTTTCCATCGATCGCATCGAACAGTTAAGACTCTTATATAAACCAATGAGGAACGCTTTGACGATAGCAAAAACGATAATCGAAAGAAATCTGAGACTGCCATTGGGTGATCTGTAGGAGGAGGAGGAAAGGCAGGGAGGTAATATTTGTTGTACTGAAGTCTTACATTATATGAAAAAATTGCGTTCATAAACGGTTTCCCGCTCAAAAATGTTTTTGTCCAGGATTGATGGGTACGAATAGCTGAACGGCACAATCGAAGGCTAAATGTCATCGATATATTCATTACAGTGGTCTTGTACATCTCAGCTGAGGTATGCAAATAGAGTTTCATGCTTAAAACATTCATAGACAGAATCCTGAAAGAGTAATTTATTTATTTTTTACAACCGTTATTACTTTAGGCCAGAAGACGAAAGCGTACAATGTCGTCTGAAGTTGGGGCAGCAACTAAGACATTTTGAACCCGTGTCGCATTGCTTGCTGCTTCGTGAATGTTTCAACATTAATGAGGTTGTGCTGACGTTCAGACCGGCAGGCTCAATTTTATTCGCAGTTTCATTGGGTTCGCGGGACTGCTATACTTCAAATGCACGGACCACAAAGCCCACCAAATTAGTTCAGCTCCCCGGGGAACTTGCGTTCGCCAATTCCTCAGACGCGGCCACATCAAAGAGCCGTCCTTACAAAGGAGGGAGCCTTTGTTCAAAACGCGAAAGTCGCGCTCCTTCTTCGCTGCTCCGGTGTCTCGTTGCCAGCGGTACCTTTTGTCCGCGGCATACATCACGTGCGCCGCTATAGGTGCGAAGGCCGCGTTACCCGAAGCGAGGTTTTCGCGACCAGCACCCACAGCACCGGCGCGCAGCGGTGAAGGCGCAGGTGCTGCCGAACACGACCTCGCCGATTCGATTCCCGATCGCGGCGTCTGCGTGTGCCGACGGGCCCAGAAATGCGGAGACACTTTCGTGCCGAGATTTCCGCGTTCGTGGGGTGGTCTAAATTAATGCGGGTTCCCCGTCTTGGCTCTTCTCACAGCTCAGGCGCCCCTGATTTCGGAGCACAGAGTGCTTTTGCAGGTCGCCGAGGAAAACCGCAGGGGAGAGGAGGAGGCGCTGTGAACGAAAACGTGAGCTTAATTGGGCGAGCGATCCGCCATTGATCTGACCGCCGCTTGGGTGTATACGTGCTCGCCATTGCCAAGTGGCGAAGCAGACGCGACCTGCCTTGCGCCGGCCAGAAATCGAAGGTTTATCTTCACCTATGTGCGAAAGCTTGTCGAGAATTATACCGATGCCTCGCCGTCGCTGCTCTTAGAGCCTGGCCGGAGCGTAATGAAGTTAGAGAGTCACTTTTTTTAATACCGGCGAGAGTCAAAAACGAGCCGGCTGACTCGCGAACGATGCTGGCAGAAAGCACAGTCGCTGGGGGCGGCCGTGATATGAATTCTGTTTGAAGAGTGACCAAGTCCCGCACTCCTTTGTGCGAGGTTGTATGCGCTGCGATGTACATGATGCTCAGGCAGTGTCCCAAGCCAACGGGCGTTCGACATCTGAACATCTCTTGCCTGCAAGTTTCTTCAAACATCCCTTTGAATTGTTGATCTCGTCCGTCACTCGGCTAAGCTATACCCACTCAGATAGCGCTTGTGCACTGTTCTTCGTCTGCGTGTGCTTGTTGCGCTATGCACGATCACCTGAATTGCCCACTAGCCTCAACAGCAGTCCAGACTGCAGTAAAGCAATTTGATGGGGCATAGCTGGTTCTGCATAGTTGCAAAGTCTTAGCGCAGCAGGTAATGGCAATAAAAAGAGAGACGACGTTCACAGGCAGCTGGTAGTAGTTATGGCTGTGAACGTTTTCCACTTTTTATTTTTGTCTCGTCTTTGTTGGGCTAAGACCTGCTAACTAGTCAGGACTGCACTAAGAAAAGCTTCAGTACTATTGCTGCAATAGTAATTTGTTGTTTATGACCAATGCGCCAAAAGCATCGTTACTGTTGTGAGCAAATGCACCCGGGTCGCTGTTACGCAAGCATCCGCAGAAATTAACGGAGCAGGAATACGTATCCAGTATCCGGTACACTGACCCACAGAGAGTAGGAAACACTCAGTATGTGATAAAATTAACCAAAAATAGGTCGAATGTCAAAAGAGCGCTGGCGCATTTAGCGGTAGGGTTATAAAACTTGGCGAGTAATTGTTAAAAGTACACTGAGGACCGAAACAAGTTGGCCTGTTTCGATAGCGTACCGCGCTTTAATCACAGAGAGGCCACTCCCGCCGAAAACTAAGTTTTCATAGGCAAGGAAAGACCAAAAACCAAATACAGATGTCGCCACCACTGGCCGATTTCGGAAGTAAACTGCATGCGTCGACGCCTAAATTTTTCACGCGGATCTCAGAAGCCATGCTACATCGCCATTCACTTCAAGACGGCGACAATCCGTCTTTTTTGGTGCGGGCGTCAATATATTGAATCGAGTGGCGGGGAGTATTTTAAACAATTTTCTCGGCCATAAATGTACTTTCTTCTGCCGGACAAACGTTCACATACCCAGGAAGGGAAAGGGCGAGAAGTTGAGATTCTTGACAATAGAAAACAAAGCGAGCAAGCGTTTGAAGGGGGAGCCACAGTGTGCTTAGCCAACTGAGGATCCCCCCAGACACCGTGCCACGTTTGAAAAGAAGCTGGGAAGCAACAGGAAGCCACAGGGACTTTTGTATGGCTACCACGCTGTTAAGCCATTTCTCATGGCTTAAATTTACACGCGAGGCGCAGACGAACTACGGCGACAGCCTGAGCTGTACGATACTTAGAACTTGCTCGACGCATTCTTCCTCCGTGTTCTTTCGTAGTACCCAGACCGAAGCGACCGTAGCTGCGGCGAGGCCACAAGCGTTACTTGGCACAACGGCTACTCTCATTTGCTAGCGTGATCTCTGAGAAATAGCGGAATTTTCCCTCGACATCTTCAATGCCGAAACCAGCGAGTGGTAGCGACCAGCGCGTCGCTGCAAGGCACATGCGCGATTTCTCCGGTCAATAATAGCTTGGCCTGAGAGTTTCTGCGACAGACGGTAGTTCTGATTTTATCTGCAACGAAGTAAGGCCAAATACCTGCTTGAAATCGCAATTTGTTTCGGCAGAGTTCCTATTGCTCGTTTACCTTCCACTAATCACACAAATGTTACTCGTCGAAAGCACAACTTTTCTTGTGGTGACCAATCCTTAATTTCACAAACCAAGGAAGAAACTACGCCGGCGTGGCTCAATGGCTTTGGCGTTCGGCGACTGATCCCGAGAAAGCTAATTCGATCCCTGCCGCGGTGACGGAGCTTCGATGGAGGAGAAACGCAAAAGACATCCGTGCGATGTCAGCGCACGTAAAGGAATCGCAGGTGGTTTAAATTGATCCGGAGCACTGCACTATACGGCGTTCCTCATAGCTCATGTGCCGCTTAAGCGCGTAAAGCTCACAATTTACAACTAGGGAGAAAGGACGAAAACTATGAGGGGAAGCCCTGAGGGGAAGACGCGCAGTCGCACATGAGGCAAGATTTAAGCGCGTGATTTTACGTGTATTTTGTGCTCTGTGTTCTGGACAGATGCCCTGATCAATCACGAGCCAATCCTACGCACGAAAAGTGAAGGCACTGAATCAGGTGCCAGGTTATCCTGCAGCAACGTGAAAAGAGTGTAACGTGCCACTTGCGTATTGCCGCAAAGCTTGTAACGTTTGTTCAGGCTCAAGGATACCAGCAGGCGGCTTTATCACTTTGTGACGCCGGATGCAAGCTAGATTTATCTCCAATGACCGCACCCATGCGCTACCGATTATACGCTGTTTGAGGGCTGTTACGGTTAATTTACATGCCGTATCTGAAAAGTTCGTCGTCAGCTTTAAATTCAGTTTGGCTGAGAGTAGCGCTAATTCTGTTCGACGACTGCTGGGCACGCTCTGTTGTTGCTATCGGCGCCGCCGAGTCATTCAGTTCTCTGTGGGCGCAGGTCAGCCCCGATAAAGTGTTTCTTTTGGAAGCTTTCTCGCTGTCTTCCTGGCTGCCGGACTGCCGACATCACTACGCGACAATATTGCAGTTTGTTCGCCGAGACGGCCACGGCGGCAGCCAAGGAGTATACAAGCGGGCGGAGCCTCTTCTGAATAATTTTGGTGGAATCCGTGCGCCTCCGCACTTGCCGTATCCTCTTCAATATGCTTCTCAGAAGTCAGGAAAAGGAAACGCTGCGTCATCTCCGGTCGCGCACCCTGTGAAACGGTAACGCCTCAACAAAAACACGGGTCACGTGTGCTCTTCGCGCGGCGCAAATTGGCAGCCTCGAGGCACGGCACCACTTCGGCGCGGAATCCAAGAAAAACATAATAACCAGAACACACGAGTGAATGCGCGACGACACTAATGGCCACCTGCTATTTCTATTCCATTCACTGAGAAACTGACATCTGGAGGGTCTCGCAGGCAGCCCCCCTCCTGCATCTTAGGCGGGCATCTCGACGACCCAGCAAATACGCCTTGCCCCGGCTTCCGGAAACGAAAGCGCACTAGTCCGGAGGTGAGCCTTTCGTCGACGTGGGAGAGCGATGCGCGAACGGCACACGGCCACTAGAAATAGTTTCGGCGGAACACTCGAGTGGGCTCTCCGAGCCCCCGTGTAAACACTGGAGCGGGAACGACTGCCATAAGCGAATGTGCTCTCACCCCTTTCCTTTCCCGACGAGAGCGAATAGCACTTCAGTGGGCACGCGGCTGCGGAAAGGAGGAGGAAACCAGCAGGCACTCTTCGGTGGCCTGCGCGCACACATTGCTTATGATGCGTCCTCCTACATGGAGAATTCCGAAGAAAAACAGAACCCTCCCGCTGAAGGGAGTTGTGAGACGATGTGCAGTGAGGGAAAGAATACAGGGAGGCCGTGCTAATGGCGTTACTCACCAAGATGGTGCATGCAACGCGGCGTCAAATGGCAGCGAGCTAGCAGATCTCGTGCACTGGCCGTATGCGAAAGAGAAAAGTTGTTCACGTCGTCAGCCGCGC
The DNA here is from genome assembly GCA_030143305.2 of Amblyomma americanum. Taxonomy (NCBI): domain Eukaryota; kingdom Metazoa; phylum Arthropoda; class Arachnida; order Ixodida; family Ixodidae; genus Amblyomma; species Amblyomma americanum. Next base: position 7,046 of record JARKHS020022068.1, read on the forward strand.
GGTAGTCTGTGGGTGTTCATTTAAGCAAGGCTGGCCACTCGTTGCCAGGTCTAACCTTTGCTGCCTTTTCGTCGCAGTTCAGTCACTGAAAGATGCTACGAGCGCGTAGCAAGAGCAAGGCACTACCTAGGTACAATAGTCTGTTCGCATGGCGAAAAACCGACTTTCAAGTATTAATTTGGTAGCGCTGGTGCACTGCCGTAAGTGAAGAGCGAAAAAAAAAAGACTGCACGTGATAAATAAACACGCGCACACTAACCTCTGAGCAAATAGCCAGTAAGCACTTTTGTATGCTAGCATCGCATACTGCAAAGAAATCGTGCGTTGAAACACAGGAAAAAAGTGGTAAAAAGGACAAAAATACTACAAGGACGTTTTTGCTGTTGCAAGCGGTGACACATATATATATATATATATATATATATATATATATATATATATATATATATATATATATATATATATATATATATATATATATATATATATATATATATATATATATATAGCGCAGTTAGAGGAAATACTCACTTTCTCATTGCCTTTTTTTCTGGATAAATAACGTCTCAAAGTTTTCCTAAGACATTAAAAACCTGTAGAGCAGTCGATGCGCCGCTTACGCAACAGAACTTCCCATCGGACATCGTACATTATAAACAGGAGTTCGACCTTTCGGCTTTGAAGAAACCCTTGAAGAGGCAACAAATTGAATTTCACACGTATTCAATCATGACAGTAATTAGGCGCAGGTTGTCTCATGCACACATCTCCTGCTTTTGAAAAAAAAAACGTAGCTGCAACTGCGTGTTGGATTCGGCATTTTTTTTTTTCACACTGTGCGCGGCATGGGCACGCTGCAACCGCCCTTGTATCTAAAGGCGCACTTTTGTGCACGGTACCACAACCTTTTGGTTTGAGCTAGTTGGCGGTAAGACATAGCTAATGAAATGCGACGACACGAGAAAACAAGGACGAAAACACGCTGCTGACAGGACTAGCGCCAACTACTAGCTGAGTTTATTTCTTAAAAGGACCGCTTATAACCATACAAGCGCGCACGCAGCAGAAAGAAACCCGAGCCGACTAAAGGAACGGTAAGATACACTAGGAAGCGTACAAAGGAGAAGAGACATTAAAAGCCGTGCATTGAACCATTCAAAAAAGTTGGGCTGAGGCTTAGCTAAAGTGTTAAGCCTGGATATCTCGAAGCGAAAAGCGTTTAGCAAGACGTGCCTCTCGTGATTCTGGCGTTTCAGCCGCTTGTCTAGCCTTGTACTTCTTCGCTGCTTTTGAGCCAACTCCCACGCAACCACTTCTGGGTCTTCTTCTCCTCCTTCCATGGCGAAAGGTCAGACGACGGAGGCAGCGCGTGGCGGCGACGGCGGCTGCGGCAGCAGCGGCCACCTGCGCTCCGTGTGACGTCACTCGGTTTCACGGTCAGACGACGGAGTCAGCGCGCGCTGGCTACGACGGCGGCGGCGACCACCTGCGCTCCACGTGACGTCACTCGGTTTCGCGCATGCGCAGCTGTGGCAAATCTGTAGTGTGGCTCACGCGAAGCCCGGTGTTGACGAGCCTAGTGAAGCTTTTCGCTTCAAAACAGTACTCTCTTCACCAGCTGTTTACAGCGACGTCTTGCTTGCGCTAGTGAGGCCCCTTTGTTTGGTGAACTGTACCTCCATTACTCGTACATCTCCTGCCAGTCGGTCTTTTGACCGACCAAGGAATCTAGTTGGCTGAGAGGAGTTGCGTAACAAACGTTAGCGGTGCACTCAGTAAATGCTGTAAACAAAGCGCTATTTTTGAGGACAACGTCACCATGTTCACCAGTATTTACAGGGGCTTTGTTTCGCTTGGGAGGTGCCCAACGATGACAGCGTTCGGTTTTCGAATTTAAGCCTGCCTTCCAAAAGGATGGACATGTATGATGTACTTTTCATTTCCCCTCGTCCAAAGAACTTCTACCGCCTGACAGTGCTCATTCCAAGCTTATGAAGCGCAGAATAATTCAGACTGGCTTAACCGCAGCTGAGAAAAAAAAGGTAGGGTCTTCACGTAGTTTAACCGAGCAAGACGTTCGTCAGCCGCTATCGGCCGCCTAGGGCGGGGAAGGGACTGAGGGGAAGGGGGGGGGGGGGGGGGGGGTCCGCGCTGGCCCTCCGTGAAACGCCAAAGGTTGAAGCTTCACACATACTTCGGGTTTTTCAGCTTTGCAAGTGAAGTAGCGATTTCGCGCTAGAAACGTATTTAGCATGATCTAGGACACAGCTTTGAGACGCAGATGAGGCGAATTCACAAAGCAGGGCACCCCCACATATGGCCGCGAGTGTGTGTGAAACTTTAATGAAAAATCTTAAACCTGCTTCAATGAATTATCGGGCGGAAGAGAAGAAAGAAAAGCCACCAGTTGTGATAATTTCTTACATCCAATGCCTGCCACACATCAAGAAGGTGGCTACCCGCTACTAGGTTAATGTTCTTTCTGCACCTTAGAAGATGTCGCAGATTTTTAACTCAATAAATAAAGTCATGTTAGGGGATGTACCAACCAACATTAAACTGTGTTTACCGAGTGCGCCGCTGATGTTTCTGATGTTGTCTACATCATTCTTCCCAGCTGGTCTTGAATATATTGGGCAGAGAGGTCAATGGTATAATGATAGGGCGAGACGGCATAAGACGCTGGTGAAGAAATCGTTGTGGTAGCCACATGGCCACACATTGCACAAGTTGTAAATCCCGCTTTTGAAAGACTAGATTCATTGTCCGGCCAAAATTATAGGCTATAAAGATATGTAATAGAAGTATATTTCACCAAGCAAAGGAGCCTCACCTGCGTGAGCAAGTCCTCTCTGTCAATAACTGGTGAAGAGATCGCTCTTTTTTTAATGGTTCAATGCACGCGCTTTATTCGCTCTACTCCTTTGTACGCTTGCTAGCATATCTTATCCTCCTTTGAGCCAGTTCCAGTTTATTTCTTCTGTGTGCTCACATGTGTGGTTATAACCGGTTCTTTCAAGAAATAGACACATTTCGCTGTTAGCGCTCGCCATGTCTGCAGTGTGTTTTTGCCCTCGCTTTAAAGCGCTTTTGTATTTTATCGGCTATGTATGGCATTGTTGCACCTTCTTTGTGCTAAAGTTATGAACTGGTTCGCGGTTTGCCCGGTGGGTTTTGCAGGGCTTGTGCCCGTTTGAATATCGGTGTACCATGTTTTTAAGCAACGTTGTGTAGACAGGGGGCATCAATTTTTTCCTTGCTTGTTTTATTTCAAATGATGGATCATCCGAATGATGACTGTAACGTGTAGTCGATGTTTAGGACCCATGAGGTATCAAAAAAACTATAGTGTATCTGCTGATACGTCGTTTATTGTGCTTGCAGCTCTTGAAGCACTCTGGCTTAAGTGTTTCAGTGAATTAAAACTACGTATCAGGGGTTATATTTCAGTTTTTTTGCTTTATTCACGTCACCTAACACCAACTACGCATCGCAGCCACAGTTCGGTAAATGAAGCCAAACCAGCATCAACAAGTAAATCAATTATAAATTATTTAGCGGTCGTAGGCGAATATCACGTGGTTATTCATGTATTCAAATGTCTAACGCATCATTTGAAAGAAGAAAACATGCAACTAAAATTAGGTGCCTATGCTCCTTTAATGGCGGCATCAAAAAATGTTGGGGACCTTCTTAATCACATTCTCAAAGAAGGAAATGCGATAGTGCTTGTAAATTGGCTCACCCCTCAAAAACTTCTAAAGACTCTCAAAATTTTGGAATTAGGCCCACTCCAGAACATGGATTCAGGAGGATCAGTTTGTTTTAGTAAGTGCATTAATGTGTATTAGTGTTGATTGCTGGATTGGTTAAGGTGGATTGGTGGAGTTTTGTCGATGATTAAAGTTTATTAGTGGAATAAGTGGGTGCATTAAGTTGTATTAGTGGGTCGTATTTGTATAATTTCGCATAATAATCCAATGGAAGGTACTCGAACATTCTACTCTTCAGATTTTACACTTTGTTGCTGCCGATGACGTCACGACACTCTCGACCACTCACAGAACTTCGTTCCGGAGAAACCCGATGCTTTTCTCAAGACGACAGCCTCTATCGCGTTAATAAGCTTTACAGTAGCCTCCTGTTGGCTTCCCTGTTCTAGGAGCTTTGCATGCGCATTTTCTGGGACCGCCATTCTCAACAGCCGGTCGTGAATCAATGCTGACACGTGGCACGACTCTTCGCAGTCTTCTCTCCTAATGAAAAATGAATGCGATACACACATCAGGCCTGCCAGTAGGCACCCAATGGAGAGGGAGAGTGCTCCAGACACTATGCGTCTTTGTTACAGTGTGTTGTGAGAACCATTTATGATCGGTGATGTATATTTCCACAGAGAAAAAGATACACGGGGAAGCCCTCGGCCGGCGGCCATTTCAATCTCTATTATCTCCCTTCTCGTGCTCTCCCGCCCTTCTTCGCCTTTCCTGAGGCACGCTCCCTGCTTACTCTGGCCGCTACAATATTTACTGAAGCGATGAAGGTTGCCTCTCTGAATAGGGTAGCTAAGACATGTTTTTCATTGATAAGCAAATAGAAGACATGAGTATAATTTATTTTTTCAGTTACCGTTACAATATTTTTTTTTCTTTGTGCTGTACAGATCATCTTGCCCATTACTGTGGGCAGAGTAGAACGGGCCGCAGAAGTGCTTTGGAGGAATATATCCGGACCATAACTTTAAATTTTTCACCTGTTTAAAGTGTTGGATTTCTTATCGTGCATATTGCTTATCCTCTTCCTGGATAGATATTAAGTTCACTAAATCTTTTAGTACATTGATCGCAATGTCATTTGTGACAGACGTGTGGTGACATTTTTCAACGTATGGATGGTATCTATGACAGTCCATTAACAATGGCCTACCTAATTTTTGCTAGACAGAGGGCATATAGGCGCAAGGTTAGATCCGCAGTGCCAACGGATACCTACCGGTGAAACAATGGGTATACTCTAGCGCGATTTGAAGGTTATCACCTTCGTTCCGTTTAAAATTTACCAACAAATTTTTCCTGGCATGACGGTCGCTTATTCCGCAATAAACATGGCTGTGCAGGATAGAGGAATCGTTCGGTTAGCTAAGATGAGGTATTTATTGCAGCCTCCTTGCGAAAAAAAAAACCGCATTAGAACAGGTCAATTGAAGTACGTCCAGCTTGAAGTGATCACCTTCAAATTGAGTTAGACTTTATAAGCTTTCCCCGGCCTGGTGCTTGGTTTATTTGGAGTTGCGAAACTGGTCATTGATCTACCCTTGTGTAGACAAAATAACTTCTTCCATATGCTCTTTGCCCGAAGCTGCCCTTGCGCTAGAAAAATTCATGATGACGATCAGGTTTATAGACAAAGGTACTAAACTGCGAGGCCATAATTTTGTAGAATTTACATAGACAGCCTACAGATTGATAGATTTTTGTCTATAGCTTATCTATAGACAGAAGTCTACAAAAGTGTGCGAGCATAAACCTTTAGAATCTATAGATTGTCTATGCATTGTCTATAGACTAGTGTCTATTAGACTTTCAGCCGCCACGGTGGCTGAGTGGTTATGGTGCTTGACAGTTGGCCCCAAAGAAGCGGGTTCGATTCCGGCCGCGGTGGTCGCACTTCCATGGAGGTGAAATGCCAGAGGCCTGTGTACTGGGCAATGGCAGTGCACGTTAAAAAAACCCCAGGTGGTCGAAATTATCCGGAGTCCTCTGCTACAGCGTCTCTCATAGCTCGAGTCACTTTGGGACGTTAAACCCCATAAAAAAAAAACCATTAGAGTTTCAGTAGTTTGCTCACAGACAAAACTCTACGAGAAGTGTACGGCCATATAGGTTGCCTAGAGTTTTCGTCTACAGAAACTCTACAGACTGTCAAAAGGAATTTTTGTAGGGGTTGCAGCTGTACTTGTTAAAGTAATTGTTATCGTCATTAAAGGGGCTCTAATAAAGAGGCGGTATGCCTGGAATGTTAAAGCACGCCGCTTCACGAATATTGTCCAGAAAGACTTTTTTAATGCACTTTGCCGAAACAGAGTTACCCGTAGTCAAAGTTTGAATTTCACCGTCTTCCCGTTTTTTTCCCTCTCCTCTCGTCACTTCTTGCCCATTGGAAGGTCGGCGCTACTCCGCGGGCGCCCCCTCCGGGGAAAGATTCGTGACCCGCCGGAGTTACGCCGCTAATTGACCGCAGCCATGATAGCTGGCCGACGTCTGAAAGATTCTAACCAATAGCCATCTCTCAACATGTATACGTAGATGCGAGCGACTGAGGAGTTTTCGAGCATCGAAAAGTCGCCGGGAAGGGCTCGCCAACTTTCGAGCGTGATTGTGGGTTATGTGCTGCTTGTTGAAGTGTCTTATTTGGCTCAGGTGTTCATGACAACACAATACACTGGTTGAGCAAGTTGATGTCCTCTCCTCGGTAGGTGTTCCAGAGCTCCTTTAGAAAAGGGATGCAATTAAATGTAATGTAAAATGTAATGCCCATATCCAGGGTCTTTGAGGTAATAAATAAATAAATAAATAAATAAATAAATAAATAGATAGATAGATAGATAGATAGATAGATAGATAGATAGATAGATAGATAGATAGATAGATAGATAGATAGATAGATAGATAGATAGATAGATAGATAGATAGATAGATAGATAGATAGATAGATAGATAGATAGATAGATAGATAGATAGATAGATAGATAGATAGATAGATAGATAGATAGATAGATAGATAGATAGATAGATAGATAGATAGATAGATAGATAGATAGATAGATAGATAGATAGATAGATAGATAGATAGATAGATAGATAGATAGATAGATAGATAGATAGATAGATAGATAGATAGATAGATAGATAGATAGATAGATAGATAGATAGATAGATAGATAGATAGATAGATAGATAGATAGATAGATAGATAGATAGACAGACAGACAGACAGACAGACAGACAGACAGACAGACAGACAGACAGACAGACAGACAGACAGACAGACAGACAGACAGACAGACAGACAGACAGACAGACAGACAGACAGACAGACAGACAGACAGACAGACAGACAGACAGACAGACAGACAGACAGACAGACAGACAGACAGACAGACAGACAGACAGACAGACAGACAGACAGACAGACAGACAGACAGACAGACAGACAGACAGACAGACAGACAGACAGACAGACAGACAGACAGACAGACAGACAGACAGACAGACAGACAGACAGACAGACAGACAGACAGACAGACAGACAGACAGACAGACAGACAGACAGACAGACAGACAGACAGACAGACAGACAGACAGACAGACAGACAGACAGACAGACAGACAGACAGACAGACAGACAGACAGACAGACAGACAGACAGACAGACAGACGGACGGACGGACGGACGGACGGACGGACGGACGGACGGACGGACGGACGGACGGACGGACGGACGGACGGACGGACGGACGGGCGGACGGACGGACGGACAGACGGACAGACAGACGGACGGACGGACGGACGGACGGAAAGACAGACAGACAACCGGCAGGCAAAAACCCGCGTGGAAGTTTATTTCTAAGAATTCTGTTGACATGTCATCATCAGGTTATCGCTCTCAGTTGAGTGAGATGGCGGTGCCTCACGTGGTCTGCGTGTTGTTGGCAGCGACGGAACTGAGGCTCAATCGTCGCGGCAGCCATAACGAGATGCTTTCCCCGACGCTTATGTAGTACGGTTTCGTGTCAGTGTCTAAGATGTAGTTGATAAACCTACTTATCCGACAAATAGCTCTAAGCGGGTGATGATAGCAAACGAACAGTGCTAGTTAGCAGGCGGCGAGGAGGTGGTGGCTTCCGGTCTGCAGGGGCATGTAAATTACAGTACCAATACCTCAAATCGCACAACTGCAACGCTTATCCAACAATATCGCCGTCGCATCACGCCCCTGGCTTTCCTACTTAATTTTCAACTTTTACTGGCTGTAGCTCGTACTCAAGAGCCAGCTAGCTGTGTCATGCATGCCAAGAATACAAATTTTTGCTTTATTTATTTATTTATACATACATACTACTAATCCCATTTGGGCTTGTTGCAGGAGGGCAAAATAGGGTTAGTAATAACAGTTAAAAAATACATCATTTTGGTGAAGATCGTAAAATAGACAACTAAAAGTAAGGGTAAAGCAAAGGCACTGGAATTAACTATGGAAATACAACCAAAAAACAACAACGCAGAATATCAATACAACGAACTTTATCATAACCATATCGAAACAAGGCAAATTAATCTCACAATAGGCGTCATGACAGAAGTTGCATCGCAATAGTTCCGAAAACAAACTGGTAGTCTGTGCATATCTGAACAAAGTTAAAAAAGGCACACAGAATAGGAAGCAATATTAGCAACACAGAAAACACACACACAAAAATATCTGCTAATTAAGTACCGAGCTCTCGATAGCAGCGCTGAACGTTCCTAACTATGAGCTGCTAGTTATTGAAGGGTTTAGACTGTTCCATTCACGAGTGGCAAACGAAAAAAATGAGTATTTGAAGCAGCCAGTATGGAAAGGGTACTCGTTAAGTGTATTAGAATGTTTGTGACGTGTCGATCCTGCTTTAGGAAAGGAAATATATTTAGTAACGTCAAGTCTTAATTGCTGGTGAATTAGTTGCTGCATCATCTTGTGTCGCGCGAGTTTACTACGTATTTGGAGTGTTTTTATCCCCTCATGTTTCATTATTTCTGTTGGTGAGTCAGTTTTTTGGTATTTGTTAAATATAAATCTGACAGCTTTTCTTTGAACTGCTTCGAGTTTGGCAATATTTTGATTAGTATGAGGGAACCAAACGACGTTACCATATTCTAAGACAGATCTAACCAAAGTATTGTACGCGAATAGTTTAGTTTGGGCAGGGGCTAGTCGCAGACGTCGTCTAATAAAAAAGAGTCGTTTTAGAGCTGTTGATGTAATCATGTCCACGTGGGCGTTCCACCGGAGGTCATCAGTTATTAGTAGACCGAGATATTTATGTTCCGTGACTGTAGTGAGTGGTATGTTATTTATGGTGTATGGAAAATTTGAATTATCCTTCTTCCTTGTTATTGTCATACAAGCTGATTTAGTAGCGTTAAGGGTCACCTGCCAGTCCGTGCACCATTTTGTTATAGATTTAAGCGCATTCTTAAGGGTTTGATGGTCATCAACTGTGTTTATTTTCTTATAAATGATGCAATCGTCTGCAAAAAGTCGTATGTTGACATTAGCATTAGCGGCTAAATCATTGATGAAGATTAAAAAGAGGATGGGGGCCAAGACACTGCCCTGGGGAACACCGGATACAACTTGGACTATGTGGGAAGTTTGTTGGTTAATTTCTACAAACAGTGTTCGACCTGATAAATAATTTCTAATCCAGTTAACTATAGGCCTTTGACCTAGTGTCGTCTCAAGCTTATTAATTAGTTTGTTATGCGTAACCCGATCAAATGCCGTCGAAAAATCAAGTAGTATTAGGTCGGTTTGTTTTCGGCTATCTATGCTTTGCGATAAATTATGTATTAGTTCTATTAATTGAGATACCGTGGAAAACCCTTGGCGGAAGCCATGCTGAAATGGTGATAATGTACGTTCATCTTCGAGAAAAATTGTTATGTGCTTAAGGATAATATGCTCAAGTATTTTAGGCACTGAGCAGGTGATGGAAATGGGTCTGTAGTTAGTAACATCATTCTTGCTCCCTGACTTGTGAATGGGGATGATTTTTGCTTTTTTCCATTCATGTGGGAGTGTGCACGTTATTAATGAGATACCGTGGAAAACCCTTGGCGGAAGCCATGCTGAAATGGTGATAATGTACGTTCATCTTCGAGAAAAATTGTTATGTGCTTAAGGATAATATGCTCAAGTATTTTAGGCACTGAGCAGGTGATGGAAATGGGTCTGTAGTTAGTAACATCATTCTTGCTCCCTGACTTGTGAATGGGGATGATTTTTGCTTTTTTCCATTCATGTGGGAGTGTGCACGTTATTAATGATTTGTTAAAGATTATGCATAGATACTTAGCCATCCATTCGGCATATCTTTTAAGAAAAATATTTGGGATCATATCTGGTCCTGAGCCCTTTTTTTGTATCGATATTTAATAATAGATTTAAAACCCCCCACTCAGTAACAGTTAGTGGTTCAATGTGTTTCGTTCCCGAATTGCTGAAGGTATGAAGAGTACCGTTGTCGTTAGTGAAAACTGAAGAAAAATAGTCATTCAAAGATCTGGCAAACTCAAGGCTTTCTTCTTCCGAGAGTGGGTTATCAGTATTTTTCTTAGGATTTAAGTAGCTCCAAAATTTTGTTGGGGACGTCCTTACAAAATTGTTTAGCGTATGAGTAAAGTAGTGTGATTTAGCGGCCTTTAGTCGACCTTTCATGTACTGTATTGCTAAGGTGAGGTTTTTTCTTGTTTTAGTGCAAGATTTTAATTTCAGCGCTTTTTTCAATCAATTTACTTTGCGTTCAGCATGTATAACGTCACGTGTTATCCAAGGGTTGCTTGTATTTACTGTTTTCCTTCTACAAGGCACGAATTTCAGAATGCAATGCAATACAATGTTTTTAAAGGATTCCCTTAAAGTGTCAATGTCAGTTGTGCGACATGCAAGATTATAGAAGGAGTCAAACTGATCTAGAATGCTTGAATCGTCAGCCATAGTAAAGTCAAGAACTTTAGTTTGCGATCGCGGGGATGACGGCGTGCCGACAATGGGGACACTGCCGAAGATTAATTTGTGATCTCAGATTCCATCAAGAATGTCTACTTTAGTTCTGCCGATTAAAAATAAAATTTGAAAACGGAATTCGGCGTACTCTTGTCTCTTTTTTGTTAGTGTTCAGACCGAAAACTCTTAACACCTAATTACACGTTCAGACAGCTGTCATGGGTGTCTCAGAAAAACAGAATGATGATGCAATACGTATGGAGCATCAAGTGATTACGTAATTTCTTGCTGCGGGAACTCGTCTCCACTTTTTAGCTGGACGTCACAAAGTGCCGCTGAAAGAACTTCACCCCCAGGACGAGGCGCTGACAAGAGCAGCGCGGCGCTAAACAACGGAGGCAGCATCGGCAACCGAAAGCGCCCTTAGCGACATTGCTCGTAGCGATCCCAAGCCCGCGTTCCACGTGTGCCCAGCACAGGATGTAAACATGGTGTCCCAGTTTTTCAGGGCTGAAACGAGAGCAAATGAGCTGCCTTGATTAACGAGCACTCCTTAGCAAGGGACCTAAGGTCCGGTTCGTGTTAGCAGCGCGTTCGGCGATAATGAATGAGAGAAAGGTTCGCCGGGCCACCTAGTTTACCGAAAATAATGAACTCAGACAAGAGAAAGACGATGACCACATGAAAAAACGGCGCGAGAGCGCTAAAAAAAGCCTCAGCATTGGTTACTTTTCCTGCGAGCTTGAATAAAGGTGAGGGCGCATCCCCCTCTCCTGTCCTAGATGACATCACCTAGATTATGCAGTACGCAGTATGCAATGGAACGACGGGAGAGGGTGGCGCACCGAGGAATCCGCCACTGAAGACAAAGTTTTGTCCGCTTTACGTTTGGAACATATAGTCTTTTTCAAAGGTTTCTGGGCCACTCGGTTTGCAATTGAGCCGTGCGACAGAGCTTTGGCGACGTTCCTGGCACTGCTGAGCTCCAAAGCGGTGAGGATGAGAGTCCCTCGAGAGATCAGCAGCTCCGGTGGTGCAAAACGAGCCACGCTGCACGGTCTATAGAAGCAAACTCAATGAACTGGGGACTATCAAAAACGGAGTACAAGCCGCAAGTGTGAATATGGCTAATGGAATCAACCTCCATATATAGCCCCTCAAACCTCTAATGGCGCGGTTCGGGTCTCCACAGAATCAATCCTCAATTTTCTTCGAAAGCAAAGGAAAGGCGAACAACTTTGTGCAGGAGTGCTGAACCAAAAATGCCCCAAAAAAAACACCAGAAAACGGCTGTCAGCAGCATATTGCTCCTTTATGAATTAAGGTTTAAAAATAGGCTGGCTTACTACGCGAGAATCGCGTTAAACAAGTTATTCCTGGAAGTCACCCAGCGCACCATGGAGCACTGTTCGTTTCCTAATTATATAGGTTCATTTATTAAAGTGAAAGCTTTACTATCCTCGACAAGCCAAGGTCATCGGCGCGGTACATTTGGCCTTCAAGCCGAGGAGTGGAGGTGTGCAAGCCACGTGACGTACCACGTGACTCGCTGCAGCTGCAGACGGCGCCGCTCTCGCGTGCACACACACTGCCGCACCGTAGTTTCTCGCCATGGATGAAGCGAGTCGGCCGGGACAGTTTCGTAGACGACGGGCTGAGTCTGATCATCCGGCTGACGTTGCCAATCATGCGAAGTACTTAGCTAGAGGCAGGGAAGTGAAACGTGCCAATCTATCGGCAGATACCGACGAAGAACGGGAGCGTCGACTGGCTCAACGGCGGTTGAAGGATGCCGGAAGGCAGCTGCGAAGAGCTTTAGAGGCAGCCGCTGCTGCTTCTGCCTCCGCCACGACTTCGCGTTCATAGTTTATTGCTGTCTGCACTGAATAAATACTATTATTATCATTACTTGTCGGGCCAAGTGCGCCCTCGTGCACGCTGTTTGCGACTGCCAGGAGAACGGCTTCGGCATGTCTAAGCGCTCATGCGCAGTACAGAGTCGATCACTCTTGTCTAGAGCGCTCGGGGGGTGTGCTGCAGAGCAAATGAAGTGAAATCTTTTCGCACCTGCTTTGCTAGCGGTAAGGCGCTTGTGCCTGTGAGGTTCACGTGTCTATTTTGCTGCTCTCCATCCCAACCATTATCAGTGAACGACATTACCTGCTTTAGAATTCCGCTTTATTTTCCCGGATGGCACCTCTCGAGCACTCTAGACAAGTGTGATCGACTCTGTACGTGGCGCCGTTGAGGGTTCTTTGCTAGCTCCCTGCAGATGTGTACTTGTCTCAAATCTCTAGCGACTGAGTGTTTAAAAAATTACTCTTCGCTACTTAATAAGCTTAATAAGCTTCTTAGTTGCTTAATAAGCTACTTAATACTTCTGAAGGAGGCCGTGAGCACAACTGCTACAGTTCTATTCTTGCTTAATGTATCACTGCTCTCTGAAGCCTTTGTTCAAGCTGCATAAAGCACCAAGCATAGGCTCTATCCACACGAAGGTAGGAGTCAATTTCCTGTTTAAGAGGGTTTCCTTTGAAGGAGTTCTCCTCATTGACGTCGACGATACGATGCCTGGCCAGATTAAAGCCTAGCGTGGACTTCTGGTCAAACTAAGATCAAGTACACGCCAAGCTTTCCAGTAACTTAAAATCGGCGGTTTTCAAGTCAGTTCGTTTTTTTGTGTCTTTTGGTTTGGTGTTCAGTTTTGGTTACAGCCGAATGTGACTTGATATTAGCTGTCTGACAATTTCAACTTGTGTTTCTGAATCAGTTATTTTTTATTCTTTTCACGATAAATTACTTGCACTCACTGCTGCACCTCAATCACTGCTGCAGCTTCAATTTCTTACATGTTGTTGCTACTTATAAGAGGGCCTTCCGCAGCCGCGGACATCCTTCTGTAATTTATATTTGCTTGTGCTAACTTTCGTACAACAAACTTCACCGACTGATTGATTGAATGATTGATTGATTGTTTGAATAATTGATTGATTGATTTATTTATTGTAACAAGCGTAGCGCTTTCACTCCAAGTAGAGAGCAATGTCTTTCTCAACTTTATCATCTATCCCCAGACTCAGTTATGTGTACTCTACATTTCCCGGTTTCACACTCTCATATGGTGAAGCCATAACTGATAGAGGAGAACACCCTTAGGAGACTACAAACCAACACATACCCAACGCCAGTTAAGTTACACCAGTGGTACCATACACTAAGCTCTCCGCAGTGCCCACACTGTGGAGAGGTAGCTAACCTCTACCACATGGTGTAGGCATGCCAATTTAATCCCATAGTTGACCCCATTCCATACCCTCAGAGGATCAGGGGGAGGCTATTCTGCTCATCGATTATCCTGACCGTCAGCACTGGCTGGTGGGGAGGGCCAGCGCAGCAGCAATAACCAGTGGACTACCGCACTAGGCGGCCCATGCACATGTTCTACGAACATTCAGTAAATAAAGATGTTTTCAATCAATCAATCGATCATAACCGATACCTTGAGCGATACATTTGAAACGTTTCAGCAGCTAAATGCCACCGGCGGTGTGAATACATTTGTTAGTATCTTTGAAAATATTGGTGAACCTTGTATACAGCATTTCATTCGCCACAAATATACACAGAAAAATGTCCGTCTTTCCTGGATTACAAGAAAAATATTTGAACTATTTCAGGTTGCAAGTTGGAATATTGCAGGTTACGCCGGTCAAATCGTTGCGGTGATCCCGGAAAAGCTAAATTATTCAAGTAAGCTAATAATCACTTCGGACTAAAATAAAAACAGCAAAATATCTGTATTATAGTATGAGCTTGAGCAATCCCCCGAAGTTTTGGCATTTGGTACTGCCTAGCAGCACGACTTCGAATACCTTCCCGATTAACGAGGTACCCAACCGGGACACGTCTATTGCATCTGCGTTACATACTATTTTCAGCCAGTGTTTATTACCGACAATCTAGAAACTCCTTTCTTCACTTGCAATTCACACTCTTCAAGTGGCAATGTTCATGTTTCCAATTAAGGTTTTCTGAATTTGATATCAGGTTTGGACATTAAAAGTAGCTGTGCAACCGATGAGATACTGAACTAATTTCTTGCACGATATCCTGCTTGTAACAGATTCGTCACCACTATTTTTCGTTAACCTCAACTGGCGCAGTTCCTTCCTTATGAAAGCTAGTAGAAAACTTCCCCCACGACCAATCCAGTAACATACAGATGTTGTTCAACTATCGGCATATTTTCCAGACAGCCTATTGATCTATATTGTCCCACTGCGCGCATCAGGTTTTGCCTGAAAGGTTTCAAATCCGGATGAAATATATGGCGTTATACGTACAGCCCCCGTAAAATGTATACAGCCCAAGGGGTTTACTTCTAAGCTGTTTACCGTGACTCCCGAGACCATCAAGCAGTCCAAACCTTGGGAGGACTGAGGACGCAAAGCTATTCCTCATTAGAGAGATTACAGTCCCTTAGGATGTATAATGAGGCCTGCTGCAGGTCTCACAAACAAACCCCTTGGGCTGAATAATTTTGACGGGGTGTGTACACATCATTCTTAGAATGGGGCTTATTTTGAACGGCGACTCGTCAAAAGCACCTTTGTCGCACGGACTGTCCAGGCACCCAAAGTTTGATCAAACATGCTAGGCGCATGCACTCAATGTGTGCATGTAAACACTAGAAGAGGAATAGAAGGTCTCTCGACTGCCGTCTAGTCTCCAAGTCGGTTAGTCCCAGAGCGCGCAGGCCAGCCCTGTAATCGTGTCGGGGAGCAGATAAGCACACCACACGACTCATGGCATTTCACAAACTTTTTAAGCACATTTTCCCATTTTTGTGAAGCGGTATGGCAGATCGAATTCCATACGACGCAAGCGCGCTCAAGTCTCGACAGGACAAGGCTCCGGCGCAGGGCAACATGGAATGCAGTATGCTGCGTAGAACCCGACATAAGCCGGTCACCATGCCAAGCACACACAGACATCTGCTCTTAACCTCCAGAATGTGAGGCGAAAAACGCAGCTTAGCATCTAAGTGGATGCCTAAGCCGCGCACAACAGACATTCCCGTAAGGGCCTCATTGTTGAGAGCGCAAGAAAACTCGATGGGGAGGGTCTTGCGCGTAGACGATGTAATGGCAGTCTTTTTTGCGTTCAAGTTAAACCTATTTGCCAAACACTACCTGTGCACAGAGTTCACAATCTCTTGGATTAAACTAGAGTCACGAGGGGAGCGGATTATGTGGAATATCTTCAGGGCGTCAGCATAATGTGGCATCTGAGAGTGAGCAACAACTTCGTGCAGGTCACTGATGGAGAAACTGAAAGCAGAGGCCCCAAGTTGGATCCCTGGGGAAACGCGGATGTCACACTAAAGGGACGAGACTTTTGTCCACCGTAGCACACGCGCCTTTGTATACCTTGTGTACGTAGTTAGCAAACCAGCTGCAATAGGACTTGCAAAGACCATATACTTCGACAGTTTTTCAAGAAGGCCGCAGTGGTCTACTACATCAAAGGCCTTGCTGCAATCAAAATAAACAATGTTAACCTGCTCTCCGCAGGCGACTGTCGGAGTATCAGTGCTCAAAAAACTGACAAGGTTACTTTCATAAGGGACAACCTGTTCGAAAGCTATGCTGATCGTCATGTAGGTGGCTATTGAATACAAGTGGCAGTTGTGAGTGAATTACTATCTCAAACACATTTGCAAAGTAAAACAGAAGGGAGATAAGCCTACAGTTGCCAGGAGCAGTGCTCGCTTTGGCTTGAAATACTGGCACTACGAGAGCTTCATTCCAAGCGGCGGGAAATATTTACGTGCTAAAACACATAACTACCTTCAGTAGAAGTGGTGCCAGGACGTCGTAAGAACCCCTAACGATGAAAGGAGGGATGCTATCAGAACCACAGAACGTTTTAGATGGTATGTATTATGGATAGCGTGAGTATTCAGTAACATCTTTTAGACTAACTCTGGGCAGCATTACAGTGTACGCGCCGTAGATTTCCAAAGCAGGAGCGCTAGTGCCTTTCACTGTGAAGTTTGAACACAGACGACGCAAGCATCTCACAAATGTCTGAAGCATCAGTAACATAGGTGGCGTTCGAAATTTATACTCTAGCAAAGTACCGAAACTCAGCGACTGTTGCGTGAGGCTTTTCTCGATAGAACCATGATAAGCATCTTTGTTGCGTCCGAACAGCCTTTTAATTTTGGCAGGCCTTGCATTCGGCTATTACGCCTTTGTTGAAATTATTCTTTACAAGCCTATGTAATTGAAGCCTCCTGAGCACAAAACCTCAGTACGGCAGAATACCAGGAAGGATATTCTGACATTCTGTGTTTTTTTTTCGCGGATTAAAACGATTTATCGCCTTCTTGACGAAGTCTGTCTATCGCGAGAATGCTACACCGATCAGGCAGTCTGTTACAATGATACGGTGAACATTGCTGCGCATGTAATCGTGAAGTCATAAGAAATTGCCCTTGGGATAATCGAGGCGAGGACCTCGCGATTTTTTAAGCACGGGTCTTGGAAGAAAAAAAAACTACGCAAAGGAACTTGCCACCCATCAGCTGGCAGAAGAGGTTCACAAACAGCCAATACAGTGCGGCTACCGATATTTGATAGTAGCACGTCCAAGGCTTTGCCGCATGGGCTATCAGTCACGTCTGGAGGCTCGAGTCCCGATACAGTAATAGAATTAAATAAATGAGTAGCCTTGGCGGGAAAAGCGAGCATCGTTTGAAGACAAGCCATCATCCTTCCACCAAAGACTAGGAACATTGAAATCGCCAAAAAGTGCGACGTGGTCTACAGTGCTCCAGATCAAGGTCATCGCCAAGAGGTGCGAGGATCCACCCTAATGCATCGGTACACTGCCCGCCAGATATAATGTGACATCCTCCGAAAATTATGTTAGATTTCGTCTCGTAACCACATGGTTTACCGCTCTGAGCATCGACAACCTCCCACCCCTCCAAAAGGAAACAAAAAAAAATCTTAAATGAAGCCATGCGTCGAGCGCACTGTTGAATTCTTGTGCAGAAAAGCGCTGTGCGTGAACGTCTAAGAATCGACCGAAATGAAATTCCGGACTTGCGTGGAGTGCGAATCAATTCTGCAAAAGTCTGCGTTGCACCAGTGGCATGCTGTGAATAGAGTGCTGCAGTTCCTCATGTTGGAATGCGGCTCTGGAGAGGACAGCCTTGTTTCGCGTTCGGTGCTGTCGCTGCTTCTACCGCTGCACGCAGAGTACGAAGACGATGCCGGTGCTGACGAACTCCGCTTTCGCGCCACCTTCTGGGACGGCGTCGGAAAGAGCGGGTCACGCGGACGCATTCGCTCACCGCGGCGACATGCAGCGGAGGAAGCGTCGCCGCGACAAAAGCCCCGCCTCCGCCCACAGGCCGCAAAAGCGCAGTCCCGACAGACGGTAGAGGAGAGCACCCTTTGCGCCCGCCGCGCGCGCTGCCTGCCGTCCCCTCAGATAATTCATCACGCTCGGCGGGACCAAAGGACGGGCCGGGCTATAAATCTTGCGCAGGGCGCAATTTCAATCACCCCCAACGCCACGCGGCGCGCTGGTGTGCAAACCAGCGCCGGCCGTTGTCACGATAGCGACACGTGCCGCCGGCCGGAGACGTAGAGAAATATCGCCGCTGACACTTCTCGCCGGAAGAGGGCGATAGCGTATCAGCTGCGCGGCCATGTGGGCGCAGGCGGCGGTGGAGAACATTTCCTTTCGGGGAAGCGGGAGAACGGACACATCCTCGGTTACGGGCATTTTTGGTTCCGGGCGTTTGTCATGCAGAACAAAGACGCATGTGTCAAGACTGGGCAGGACAGTAGCGTAAGCACCGACGGGGCAGCTGGCTTTCTTCACTCCTCTTTTCTCTAGTTATCCTTTTAAAGGGACACTAAATGGAAATATCAAACTATGCAAGACGGGTAGATTATTCCTCGGGTAGGCTATCGAGTTTTTTTTTTTTCGCGTGGAAAGGAGGCTTCATTGCTGAGATAATCGAAAATGAAAGTCCCGACACGCATCCAATATTCAAACCGCCTGCGAAAAACGGGCACAGCTACGTCATCTCCATGACGCATTTGCAGTGCAGCTCTCCGGCCAATATTGCAGGTGTCACTTCCAAAGTGCGGAAACGCGGCCGGAAACGGGAAAAATGCATGACGCTACAGCCCTTCCGAAAGAAGATGCTCTCCGCTGCGTGGCGTGCAGCATCGTCTGGTTGCAACGCGCGCGTGCCGTAGAAATAAGCTCAGTGGGTGCGAAAGACACTGCGTGAAGTCACCGATGACCGACGCAGACTGCAGAACAAACTGCTGATCTCGTTCACGCACGTATACGTCGGCGACGACGACGCGAACGGGTGGCCTTCGGGGCGTTGTGTGCTGTCGTGAAGTGTGCGCGTAAGTTTCGAGGTATCCTCAAAAGCATGAGAGCAGCGGTTGCGCTATAAAGTATTTCATTAAACACCGCGTATGAGTCAAAAATTTCCCACGCACTGCTCATCAATTGGCGCGCTGTGCTGCCGATTATCGCGTCTTTCTTACGGATTAAGTTCGATCGCAGACGACCCATGTGAGTGATTCTGTTGGGGTCGTTGCGATTTCTACGTTTGTGAACTGCTTGATGAGAGCTGTATGCAGAAAAGAATCAGTGTACATTACGCCCAACTGTAGTCTGCCGGATGCAGCTGTCGGCAGGGAATGCGCGCATAAACTGGAACAAACGTCAGCTGATCGAGCGTTTTTCTTGCGGAAGCGTGTGTACCGTCAGTACCAGTTGATGTCGTATTTGTAAGCTGCAACTTCACTGTCGAGAACGAACACTCGGATGAAAGGCTGTAAAATCCGGTCTCTCGTAACCGGCGCCTCACTTACTGCATGAATCACGACCCTCACTGTGAAGCCTTTTTTTATTTAATGAGCCAAATGAGAGGTGATGGTGCATGCATGTGGCACTTCGCAGATCTACCTTTACACTGCGCAGAAAACATGCGCTCGCATCGCGCTTCACACTTTGACCTCGTCCATGCATGCATGTGCGTGTCTGCATGTGAGCTCCCTCTAAGAGAAAAAAAAAAGCAGAAGCACTGCAATTTCTGAACGCCCGCAACCTACACAAATCACTCAATTCGACGGCTCAATTGATCCTGAAATCGCTTCATCGGCCGCCTAGCCAGCACGACAGCGCGAATGCCGTCGAGAGATCGCGGTTCTGAGCTTGCTGTGTGCAAAGGACACACGTAACCTGAGAGCACAGAATGCGAGGCGAAAGAGTCGGCGCTCGTTTATGCGCCTAGCCTTCATCCTATCCGTCGTATCTTTCGCGCTGTTTTAGTATGAGACGCTTCGCATTCTTGGCTATGCCCACCGCACTGCTTTCCTCGTAATTGGACGCTAATTACCCACTGACGGCGAAATAGCGTTCCTCGAGAAATCGCGTGAATGCGTGACCAGTTGCAGCGGTATACGAATCCGTGCGTGGCGCCGCCACGTCTACTTCCCTGGTATGCAGCTTTCCCGCTTATAAAAGATTTGTTTTCGGTAAAAATGACGTATTTGCTATGACTTCCTATCAGTCCAGCCTGACTTGGTAATTCTCTTTAATATCCCTTTACCGCGAGGGCTGAGGAGGCTAATGCTATATCTAATGCAATAGCTATAGAGGCTGTTCAATAAAAGTTACCATATTTCGCAACTTTACAAGGCGAAAAAGTTGGCCGGAGAAAAAGCTGCTACACTGCAGCTTGACTGGGCTCCAGCCACCTTTCAGCAACGGAAAGAAAAATACTACATTCATCAATAATAAAGCAATATATACCAAAATAATAAAAGATGAATATATTAGAAATCAAAAGAAATCAAACAGGTAACTATAAGAAAGCAGGACTATAAGTAAAGCGGCAGTCGTTCTCGCACATTGCCTTTAGCGCATACTAAAGCATACTGAAGCAGTATAAGTAGAATCAAGCGCATAGTAAAAAAAAACTATAAACTCTGTTCTTAGAGAAAAGCTGGTAGTATGATAGAAATACCGCACAAAACACAATTATGAAATCCTGACCCATAAACTTATGCACAAATAAGTGTTCAGTTCATTTTTATAGTGTACGTAAACTTATTATGTCCTTCTTTGTTAACATTGGGGTGTCAATATCCATTGTATCATAGTCATTTAATGTCGTTGGCAATGTAGGCTCAATTCTCTGTCGGCCGTACTGTGTGTGCGAGAAACAAACATGAAAAAGTGTTTGACAGCGAAAAGTATATGTTGTAGGCTTGTGCTCAAGTTCTGCGATGTCGATAAAAACATGTAATATGCCTTGAACCGCTTTCTTATAAGAACATAATAGTGTGTAAGTGTACAAGTCCTGAACAAAGGCGCCGTGTGTTCTAAATAAAAAGCATTTGATACCGCGCCGACAGTCTTTTTTTTTGCTTTACAATGAGTTTGTGTAGACTTTGAGCTGTAGTATTACTCCAAACGAGTACATAGTAGCACAAATTAGAGTTCAACAGGGCATCATAAAGTAGTTTCCTAATCGTCGCTTCGACAGGGATCAATTGATAAAAACAAAGTCTGTTCCACGCAGGAAAATGCATTTCCGATCGTAAGGGATCCCCTAAAAATGCATCTTTAGTGGCGATGCAGTCTCGCTTTTTCCCGCTTATTTATGGTGCTTCCGCGACAGGTGAAAACTGACACCTCTGAAAACCGATTCCTATCAATTTTTATTTTATTTATTGCAGATACTCCAGACCACACATACACATGGTCCAGGCAGGAGGGGCATTTGTGACAAAATGGAAGTTCACACATAGCAAGCATATGACATATAGAAAATACAGGTAAAATATTAATTACGAGCGAAATACAATTAGCAACACAGAAATTGACGCTCTAATTCCTTAATAATGTCGCTTGCTATGAAAGTATGCGAAGGCAAGGAATTCCACTCATTTGTTGTTCTGAAAAAAAAAAAGGTGTGTTTAAAGAATTTTGTTCTTGCAAAAATTGAAGCTAGAGAGTTAGGGTGTGTGTGTGTGCCTTTTCTTTCTGGTACAAAGTCGATTTGCTCAATCCGGCAAGTTTAATTTCAAACTACCTGACAGGAAGTTGTGCAAAAATGTGAGCCGACTGAATTTGCGACGAGATTCGAGAGAGTCTATTGTGTGTTGTTGCATCAATAAGGAAGGAGCATCACCTCTTTTATATGTACTGAAAATGTAGCGTACAGCTTTTCCCTGAACCTACAGTATATCTTTCTTACTATGCGGATCCCTTATAATGGACGCATATTCGAGTTTGGCTCTGACGCAGGCATTATAGGCTAAATGTTTAGCTTGTACAGGTGCACCCTTAAGTTTCTTCTTCAAGGACCATAGTTTTCAAGTTCTCAGTGTTCTTGTTTTAATTCTTAAAATCTTTCCCACACTCTTTTTTTTAGCTTCGCGTAGAAATTTTGGCCTTTTTTTCTTTTCCGTGAATAATTTTAAGTAAACGTTCACAGGGCTCTTTCCCGTGATCTTTTTTTTTTTTGCCGCATCAATGCTTAGCGGTGTGTTTCGGTGGAAGAATCGTTTAGCACTTCTCTTTGAATATTTGTGGTTACTTACTTAGTATGCTCTGAAGTCGTCACTGTGCACGACAGAATTCTAGCTGTAGTTGTTAATAGTATTTCGTGGTGATTTTTTTTTCATACCGTGATGGAATGGCATGCATCTCCACCCGCAGCCAAGTTGCGGCACAACAGGAGCAGATCTTGAAGTTTTCGCATGCCGGTTCGACGAGGGTCGAAAACAGAGAGACAGCAGTATTGTAAAGAAGAAGATGAGCATTCTTCTCGCCGCATTGCCATCGCTCTGAGTGAGTGCCTGCCCGGCTTGGCTGACTGCGGACAATTTCCAACGGTGCTCCATCGATCTCAGCGTAGCCAATTAAACCCTCTCTTACAGTATTTATTTTCGAACAAACAGTTCATCACCATGCCAAGAAGCCGGCCCGCTCTGCTTCAGTTGGGCAGCTGCACGAGAAAAAAAATTGCGCTACCCTATGCCCCCCTTTCTTTTTCATTCTTTTCCCTCCACATTTGTTACAGTAATGCTTCCTCCGACGAGTGACATTACATTTCAGGTCAGGAAGACTCCTCCGTGTGACAGCCATTATACGCACTGCTGGCAGGTAAATAAGGCGGCTTGCCACTCAAGAGCGGCAGTGAGCCGGCCGACGAAAGCGAATAAGCTCTTCAACTGCATGGGCTAATTTTCCGGAAATAAACTTGGTGTCATTTCTGCGCGTTTTCTCGAATGCTGGTAACGCTGCAGCCGGTGGTATTGTGCTACCCTGGTCTGAAACCGCGCGGGGTGTGTCGGGATTAAGGAAAAGTAGTCACGAACATGACTTACAACCTATCGAGAACAAGGGCAGGGATTTTTAGGTGAAATGGCTAACTGCAGTTTCGAGAAAACAGCCGGTTCGACATTTCATTGCGACATGTGAGTCTTCCATAATCTACGCAGTCTAGTAAAAAAAACTTGAAGGGACACTTCAACTCCGCCTTAAGGGTGTGACGCGATGGCATTGATTAGTCCCTGCAGCGGCCTGGGGTCCCCTTTGCGTTACCACTGCGCAGACACGGTTACTGTTACTCCTTTCACCATCACATAATGCTCAACCTACCCTTAAGAGCACAATGTGATAGCATTAGAGACCCCTCCGGCGCAAGTACTCCTCCCCTGTCGCCTAGGTTCTGCGTATGTGCCCATATATGCAGAGTTGATCGTTCTCT
This sequence comes from Amblyomma americanum, assembly GCA_030143305.2. Lineage (NCBI taxonomy): Eukaryota > Metazoa > Arthropoda > Arachnida > Ixodida > Ixodidae > Amblyomma > Amblyomma americanum. The sequence goes on from JARKHS020022068.1 coordinate 30,639, forward strand.
GCTTCACATTCATAGTATTTTAACCAGAACATCGCGCACTTTGACAGGGAATCTGAGGAAGACACGACACAGACGAGCGCTGACTTGCAACTGATGTTTATTGCTTGGAACGAGGCATATATACAGTTCCAACAAAAAGAAGAAAACAAACAACCATTCATAGATTCAAGTCATTCATACATATCGCACTGAACAAAGAAGGTAACTAAGATCATCATCCCCCCCCCCCCTGCTAAAAATGCCAGTTCTTTGGAACCAATCGATAAAGAGGGGCTGCTGACGCAGGCTTTTGACCAGGCGATGTGCGCTGTTTCAATTATTTCACGTGTTAGTTGGTTACTGTGCTTGCTTAAAACTTGTGTGCGAGTGAAGTCAGGGTGCCAAGTGTTGCTGTCACAATCTCTACAGTGGATGCCGAGATGCCTTTTTATGTGCTATGCACATTGTTATTGTGCTCCTTCAAGCGTTCATTGAGGCATCTCCCCGTCTGACCCACATAAAGCTTGCCACATGACAAAGGAATGGCATAAACTACACCTTCTTCACAGGAGACGAATTGATTTTCATGTTTGATGTCGCGCTCTCTAGGAACGAAATCGTATTAACCATTTTGCACATCTTCCCAAGCTTATCCGGAGCCGGAAAAAAAATGAGTTTACACGTGCTCTATTTGCTACCTTTTTTAGTCTATGGGAGAAATGATGAATGTAAGGCACAACAGGGATTTTTTTTTTTCCTTTCGCGTCAATGAATCTACCTGTCCCCCTTTTCTGTTTTGAATGAATGACTTGAATCTATGAATGGTTGTTTGTTTTCTTCTTTTTGTTAGAACTGTATATATGCCTCGTTCCAAGCAATAAACATCTGTAGCAAGTCAGCGCTCGTCTGTGTCGTGTCTTCCTCGTAGTCTCTGTCAAAGTGCGCGCTGTTCTGGTTAAAATGACTTACCAACTCGCCCAAGCATCCGTTTTAACACATTCATAGGTAGTCGGGAGTCCTCATACGGCTCGCGGCGGAGTCATGCAGCGGTTAAAAGATGCGCCACTTGCCCGGCAGGTGGCTGTTCCAAACGTAGCCACCGGTGTGGCTTGTGAGACCCAGATTGTTCTTCCCGAGCAACCTCTCGCGACCAGTCGTTAATTTAACTGCCATCTCCTGCACTGGCAGCTTGCTCACAATCCGGTGGGTAGATTGTGATGACGTCACAACGTCCCGTGACCCAGGTGGCAGGTGGGCCACCTGCTTTTCTCGACATGCCAATGCTGTGTTGAACGCTACCACGCTTAAAAAGTACAAGTGAAATTATATGTTTGCTCGCTGAAATGAAACAAGTTAACCCGCAGTATGTAGCTTCAAACCATACGTACAGGATGAGAGTCGCAAACAAGCTAATCACCGAATTCAGTGAAAATGAGAAAGATAATTATTAACAGTGAGAAAAAAAATGACTGCAGAATGAGCCATGCGGTGAAGTTCATATCCATGCTGGTTCCAGATCAAAGACAACGGTGTACGCTCACGGAACTACGACTTCCTGCTGTCAGCGCTGTACCGGGTTGGCGTATAGCCGGTAGGCCGGCGCCAGTAGGATCCTCAGCAGCCTTATAAGGACATGAACGGCAGTCTCACCGTGCCAGGCCTATGCAGAAGAAAATGCTCGCTGTGCCCCAACAAAGGTTTGCGGCTCTCGAGCACCTGAACATGCGTACGGAGAACACTTGGCGGTGCACACTGACGGTCCTGTGAAAAAAAGTGAGCTGTCATGTCTTGCAGTGTTTGTAATGCCTGGCGTATGTATTTTGGGGACGGGCCGGCTTCACAGCTTGCTTTCACTGTGGCTGAATACGTGGTCATTGCCTGAGTTGACCTCCACCTCCCCAGCACGTCGTACTCTTGATTGAACCAAGTCTGCAGTACAGGGCGCCTGCAACGCGGGCCTGTCCAGCACTGAATTGCACATCATGCGTTATATAGAAATGATTACTTGCCATAAAATAATATTATTCGAATTTTGTAATGCATTTTAAAGCGTACCGCTCTCATTACTTCAATTTATTTTTAAGTTGTCAATTGCTTGCAGTCTGTTACATTTTGTTTTCCAAGAACAATTAGTAACCAGTGGCTTAACTTCGAGAACCTAAACTGCAGCTACACTGCTGTAGCGTGGAATTTCCTCGTGTTAGAGCGACAACGGTCGAGCTGCGGAGAAGCTGCGCGCACGACGATGTCTGGCACAACGGAATGTCATCTTTAGTGAGCCTGGCCATTGTCCCCACAGAGAGCGAACAGTGAAGCGCGGCGCTTTGCGTTACTTCGAGACAGTGCGCTGGGCCTTCGTATGTTAAACCAACGCCCTTCCCGCCGGCGCGTAAGTACATCGAGATATCCTTCAGTGTCGCTACTTCTGTGCTCACAAGAAAGCTTGGAAAAAATTCCGAACGAAACTTTGGAAAACAGCTGGGCGTGAAATTACCAACTTGTGTACTGCAACAGACAATAGATAAAGCAAGCTGCACCAGCTCATTCTCGTCCCTGACAATTTGCGCGGTGCTAATAAAATATAATTGAAAATAACGTAGCAGTAATCGATTACTTCTGTGCAATAGTTCACTTACTTGCAATGGATTGTAACTGACCACTGAAATCAGTCACATTTCAGACGAAGTAATCGTAATTGTAATCGCTTACTTTTTTTCTGCACTCATGTACAAGACTGGTCCTGCAGCACTAGTATAGCCTGAGTACACGACCTCTAATCTGGCTGAAGACACTTTAGCCTAACCCGCCGCGGTGGCTCAGTGTTTAGGGCGCTCGGCTACCGACCCGGAGTTCCCGGGTTCGAACCCGACCGCGGCGGCTGCGCTTTTATGGAGGAAAAACACTAAGGCGCCCGTCTGCTGTGCGATGTCAGTGCACGTTAAAGATCCCCAGGTGGTCGAAATAATTCCGGAGCCCTCCACTACGGCACCTCTTTCTTCTTTCACTCCCTCCTTTATCCCTTCCCTTACGGCGCGGTTGAGGTGTCCGCCGAGATGTGAGACAGATACTGCGCAATTTCCTTTCCCCCAAAACCAATTATTATTATTATTATTATTATTATTATTATTATTATTATTATTATTATTATTATATTATTATTATTATTATTATTATTATTATTATTTAGCCTACCGAATTCATCGTGTGTTGGCACTGGATCCCCTCACGCACCGGAATCGCGAGTAACACCTAAGCGCATTGACTGGCGCAAGACGTGCGATCATTTCCCGCGCCAGTGGCCACTCTGAAAAACACAATATTTCCACGTAAGCCCTTGGCGCATCCTTCCTCATCGCTTCGGGCGCCTTTACACCGTCACTCGTACCGCAAGATGGCCGCTGAGAACAATAATGTAGGAGACAATGCGAATGCGGTAGCGATGAATGCGATAGCATTAAAGTCTGAAGTCCACTCGACTTGCATACTTCTCCTCCTTGTAAGACGAAAAGGGCGGAAAAAAAACACACGGACGCAAAGAAAGACGAAGGGCAGGCGCTTGTCCTTCGTCTTTCTTTGCGTCCGTGTGTTTTTTCGCGCTTTTTGTCTTACAGTGCATTACCAACTAGCCCGCACCCACACCTTACTAATTCTCCTCCTTCGTTGTGGCTTCTCGCCGCATACGCTGAGTCTGTGCAGCCGCCGATGCTCCACATGCAGCCGCATGCTTCCGTGGTCGGCTCTTCGCTTGTGGGGATTTTCCACTACGGTAGACACGCGCGGCATCGATTGGGGCTTCATGCCAACCTGATAGGCTCAGCTGTATGGACACCTCTGCGCACAACCTAGCGCAGCTGTCAAGTGACGCCGAGCCCATGGACCACCCTCGCTCGGCCATGTCACGTGGTCTCATGACGCCACACACCCCGTCGGCCAATCGGCGAATTTTATGACAGACGCCAGTCGCCAGGTTTTTTCTCCGATGAGGCTTTTGATGCTATCGCATTTTTTTAATGCTTGGCGGTTTAGCATTGCTGAACATCAAATATTGTGCGAAAGCACGGTTCTCGCAGGTGGACACCGCTCCCGCGTGCATACCTCAAAACGCGACTGAGGTGTCCACTGACCCAGGTAGCCAGTCATGCGCGTCTTCGACTTCTGTCATCTTCAATGCCAGTTTACCTAATGAACGCCGGCGGCCTGTTCTCCAGTGTCGCATTTCTGCAGCATTGTCGTCAACGCCGACGCCTATTGCTCTTGCGCTGTGTTTCTGCCACGACATTGACCACGTCGACGCGATGCAGTGCTCGTCATTGTGTCACTACCACCACATAGCTCATAGCACGAATATTAGTTTGACAGTAGTATTACTTGATAATGTAGACGATGTCCAACGCACAGCGCGAGAGTGTGTTCCAGGAGTGATGGGCTGCGGCGATAGCCTACTGCTCTCGTGCAGTGGCCAGCGAAGCTCGTCTCTTCGCGCCACCGCGGGTGCGAATCCCAGTCGCGGTAATGTTTATTTATTTATTTATTTATTTATTTATTTATTTATTTATTTATTTATTTATTTATTTATGGCTTGCCCAAGGTCAGCCTCCAGGTCAAGCATCGCACAAACCGGTGAGCAGGTTTGACCTCGTGAGGTACTGTTTTCGCGCCAAAAATCCCTCTCCGACGTTGCTTGAGCACAAGAGTGGTCGCACAGCCTTTACGTGCCCTGTCACCTCTGCGCATGAATAGTGCCATGGTGTGCGATTTGTAGTGTTTCTTGCTAGTGTATTCACGCCTTCATGACAACCACCAAACATGGGAAACCCTGACGTGGGACGTTCCGTTAGGCAGCGTCGTTCGGGTGAGAGATACCGAACTATATGGCAGCGCGGTGTAACTCAGCTGCATCTAAGCTTCCAGAGGGCCTTCTTTGCAATGGTGGGCAGGCGCAGTTGGGCAACTGCCTGCATAAATACTGTGGAGACAGCACCGGCTGCACCTCAAATGGTCGCTGAGGACGACTTGAAGTGGGCAAAAATCGATGCAGTACCGCCTTCTAATGGCAAAACAGCTGCATTCACTCGGTGCGGAGCCCTTACCTATAGAAAAGAGCGAAGAAATAAAAGGCAGGTGAAAGGTAGCGTCAGGTGACACTGTTTACTGCAGATAACATAAAGCAAGGTATTACAGGCCTGAATGTAATAGAAACTTTTGTATCGCTTCCACAAATGCATTTTTACCGCAGAAGAAAAACGAAAATAACAACCAAATGACAAAAATTAAGCGGAGCAAATTTGCGACACTCCCCATCGTCTCTAACGTCACTAGGCTGAATTGAAGTGACAAGAAAAAAACACCCCAGCTTCAAATGAAACCCAGACACCAATGAAAACGTCTTTTTCTGCCTAACAAACGTCAGTCATGAAAGGCCAGCAGTCACACTCCAATGAGAACGAAATCCCGGTGAGGTTGTGCAAAGTGTCCCGTCAGTATCACCAATGTTGCGTCGTTGGACTACGGTAGCCTGTGCAACGTTCGTGTGCCGCGATATACCACGTGTTTCAGAAAAGCCCGCCCCTAATTTATATACGTTAAGGTTTTCCAGGTAAAGCCAAGCTTTCTGCAGTAACATCAGTGTCGGCGGACGTCAGAAACATGCGAATCATCTTAACTACTCAAGTGATGAACTAAATTCCAATAGTTAACTTTTAAACTAATACCGATACGCGCCTGATTGCAATTACAGGCTGACAGCCAGCCATTAGTAATAGTAATATCAGTTTTTTAAACTCTCAAAGACGCGATTACCGTCGCCGTTGTGGTCCTGCAAATTTGGACCATTTCTCGCGCCATTCGAAAACCGCACGCCTGCCGAGAGTGTGTGTAGAAACGCGCATCAAATCGCTTTACTCCGCGGCACACCTTCCATGTGGCATTCTTTGCCCCACCCACACTTAGGCAGTGAAGTGGCGAGGAGCCAGGAGCATCCCAGCGCGGGCGGGGCAGAGATTGTCACGTGGCACTTGCGACGCAGTGACGCAGTTTCATCCACGTCGCTACACACGCTCTCGGCAGGCGCGCAGTTTTCGAATGGCGCGAGAAACGGACCAAATTTCTTGAGCCGCAACGGTGACAGTAATCGCGCTTTCGAGATTTTAAAAACTGATATGACTATTACTAATCGCCGGTTACCAATTTATGAGCGCAGTCAGGCGCCTATCGGTAACACCTAAAAATGAACTGTTAAAATTTAGTCAATAACTTTACTAGTTAATACGGTTTGGTTGGTTTATGGGGGTTTAACGTCCCAAGGCGACTCAGGCTATGAGAGACGCAGTAGTGAAGGGCTCCGGAAATTTCGACCACCTGGGGTTATTTAACGTGCACTGACATCGCACAGTACACGGGCCTCTAGAATTTCGCCTCCTACCGAAATTCGACCGCCGCGCACGGAATCGAACCCGCGTCTTTCGGGCCAGCAGCCGAACGCCGTAACCACTCAGCCACCGCAGCGGCTCACTAGTTAATACGATTCTCTTGTTCCCTGGTGTCCGCCAACACAAGTATTACTATGCAATAAAAGGCTTCTTTTTACCTCAAAAACACTATTTTGAAAAATTAGGAGCGGGCTTCACTGATACACCTGGTATAGTTACGCATATACAAGGCGCCATGGTGGCTCAGTGGTTATGATGCTCGGCTGCTCACCCGAAAGACGAGGGTTCGATCCTGGCCGCGGCAGTGACATTTAGACCGAGGCGAAGCGCTACCTGTGTACCGTGCGATGTCAGTGCACGTTAAAGAATCCCAGGTGGTCGGAATTATCCGGAGCCCTCCACTGCGGCATCCCTCATAGCCCGAGTCGCTTTGGGACGTTAAACCCCATCAAAACAAACTTAAGCGTATACTTTGTGTCGAGATGGGCTTCAGCTATTCATACTTACCACACTTCCGTGTAAAACGTGAGTTTTTGTCCCGCCTAATAGCGCATGCGTTAGGAGTGCAAGAATACGTGCATCTCGGCGATTATGTCTACAAGCTTCTCAATGTTTGCAAAAAAAATGTTTGGGAAAAAAGATAGACATAGTTTGCGCTATGCTGCGTAAATCGCTAAACTGACCGAAAGTTAACTCGCAGCACCCCCTTGACCCGAGAAGGTACTGGACTTAAGCCACAGAGACAGGGACTGCATCCGATCGTCTCTGAGTTTACGAATGGTCAGAGGGTCGACCTGGCTCCTGCAAAATCCCGCCAAAACAATTCTTTAGCTTTTTCCCAGACAAGCCGTCAGAAATTCACGTACTTAGGCTAAGCTTTCTTCTTCGCTTTTTTTTTTTTTGCACCGTCGGACAGCCTGTGTGCCTCTCTTCGAGCGAGTTAGGCCCGCAATGTGCGGTGTATCACGTTCGTTAGAGACTTCGGATGTAGACTTCCACTCTCAGATGAAAGCAGAAACCTCTTCCTCCAGGGGAAGTGAACCGGGTTATTTTTTTTATTCTTCATGCGTTTTAGTCTTCGCTTCATTTACTACGTCTCCTGAGAAATCCAGGGGTTTTTGCCTTGTTTTTTTTTATAATACGGGGCACAAAGCGCTCAATGCAGTCTCTGATTATGGTTCAGATCTGCCAATAGTTTTCTTTTTTTTACGTGGAAAAAAAAGGAACAGTTTTTCCCAACATATTTCCGAATTCGAAGTGTCTGCTGCAAGAGATCCAGAAAACTTGCGGAACGAAAACTGCGCAAGCTAGCTATCCTGCCAAAAAGAGCATGAAAGTTCGACAGGCATACCTCTACAACAGCAATCGTTAGAAGATTTAGAACTTTGATAGTCGTGTGTCTGAGCACCTGTGCGCAGTTTCGTCGTTGAAAAAACGTTCAGAAGTTAACCTGATTTTTTTATTTAACTAAACTGCCAAATTACTTTTCCTCAATAAGTTTTTAAGTCTTGTTCTACATTTCTATATTCCAGCAGTGTAGAGACGAGAAAGGAAGTAATGCTGGTATTTCGTAACTTTCATACGAAGGTTGCCATTGACTGGGCGTAGCAGGGTTAGGCATTCGCGCATTTCATCATGCCTGCACATTTCGCAGGCCTTGCGTGCGAAAAAAAAAAGAGAGGTCATAGCCCCGCGGCTGCTCATAGAGGCAAAAAGAAGCGGCGCGATAATGGCGTCGACATCGAATGCTCGCGGTTGGGAAAGCGGCCGGACGCCGCGTCCCGGTGTTCTCTCCATGCCCGTCGTTTGTCGTCGCCGGACCGCGTTGGTGCGAACCACGTGAGAGGCAGGCCGGCGAAAAGGCAGAATATGGGCTTCAGATATGCACTTGCGCAACTGACAACACTGTGCACTTCGATTAAGTGTTGGTGCGCAATACGTTCACGCAAGTGCTTCGGTAATAAGAAGAAAGTGCGACCGCTTTCCGTCGGCCATCACGGCAACATCCTCCGAAATGCACAGCTTGCTTTCCCAACACACCCGTGAGGAGTGGAATATTCCCCCTAGGTTGTCCACAGCCTGGCCGACTGGAGCATTCGCTTATAAAGCGTGGCGCCAAGATCTATAGGCCGCAAAATACAGCGGGAGCGCGCAATCTCAGTTTATGTGAAACGTTTAACCCTCGTAGACTGATTCGGGCCTTCTTAAATGACGAACCACGCCACATTACAAAAGTAAAAAGCAAAATCTTATCACCAACAGTGTTACTCTAGTAAGCGTATTTTTTATCGGTGGTCGGCTCATAAACAGCGTTGTGCAGGTCAAAGTCATTATACCGACGGTAGCAAGCCAACGCAAGAAATTCGTGCGATTATCATTATCTAGTATGTTCGAATGTATTAACCTGGTATATATCACACCTCCTGTATATGCCTAATTCCGTTGAGTGTCACTCAACGCGCACTCAGCAAGGACCGCGCTCTAACCAAGCCAGCTCGCGTATGCTGATAACTGCATCGGTTGCGCGTACCATGGCACCTGCTACCCGCAAGCTCATTATGGTTTGGTTTGGTTTGGTTTATAGGGGTTCAACGTCCCAAAGCGACTCAGGCTATGAGGGACGCCGTAGTGAAGGGCTCCGGAAGTCTCGGCCACCTGGGGTTATTTAACGTGCACTGACATCGCACAGTACACGGGCCTCTAGAATTTCGCCTCCATTGAAATTCGACCGCCGCGGCCGGGATCGAACCAGCGTCTTTCGGGTCAACAGCCGAACACCGTAACCACTCAGCCACCGCGGCGGCACTGCGAGCCCATTATGCTCAAGTTGCTCGTAAAACAGACTGCTGCCAGCTATTTTATTTGAAACTGAAGAGCTCTGCAAAATGATATATATATATATATATATATATATATATATATATATATATATATATATATATATATATATATATATATATATATATATATATATATATATATATATATATATATATTAGCAGACAAGGTAAAGGAAATGAGGGGCTCGTTTGACAAACATATTAAGGAAGCCAACAGTCACCGAAACCAAGGGGCATAGGGAAATGTTTTTAATCTTTTTTTATTTTATTTGTAGTGCGAATCAATCGGTTTTAAAGAAAATTACTTATAAAGCAGCAGAAAAAACAACTATGCCGCCGGTGGGATCCGAACCCACGACCTCCGAATATCGCGTCCGGTGCTCTTACCAACTGAGCTACGGCGACGGCTGTCCAATCTGCTGCCTTCGTGGGTATTTATGTTTTGCGTGTAAGCGAACCTTGAGAGTGTTCACCAGCGCCACGATTGGCACTACAAATAAAAAAAAGATTAAAAACATTTTCCTATGGCCCTTGGTTTCGGTGACTGTTGGCTTCATTAATATATATATATATATATATATATATATATATATATATATATATATATATATATATATATATATATATATATATATATATATATATATATATATATTACACATTTTTAATTTCGTCGCTAGCTGTCCTTTCACGTATTGCAGCATAACAAAAAACAAAGACACCCTCATTTGATATTTAGGAGTTTATTAATCAATGTAACCTTTTTATAGTCACTTGCAACAACTTGATAAGTAATCAATCTTTATAACCGATAAAAAATACGATGTGAAGCGACAAATGTGCGTTAGCAATTTTGGTTTTACATTTCGCAGTTACGATCTGGCTTTTAAAATTAGCGGCGTCCGATTGCGTTTTTTTATTTCAGTTCGAAGACGCTGGTCGGTTTAGGCCTCTGGACGGGGGAGATGTGTGGAGGGTTGACGTGGGTGGGTGGGGTGCGCTTCCGGAGGGTTCATGCTTCATTCGCCGTCGAAGTTTGGGTTTGGGGGCAATGCAGTAAAAGCACATCAGCTGGGGGACTAGCTAACAGGACATTCGTCCTATCTATGCACCAATACAGACTGCGTGCGTTGCCTCCGTGGTTATGGCGTCCTGCGATGAACTCGAAGCCGCTGGTTCAACTGCGACCGCGGAGGCCGATTTTCGCTGGAGGCGGATTGGAAAAACCATCATTAATTATCGGCTATCAAGTAGAGGTAATCAGTTGCGCGGTAAGGACCTTGTTTGGTCTAAAACATTATGCAGCCTTTAACTACGAAGTTTTCCACAGGCTGCGCGTAACTTTGGAAAGTGCAAGCATCCCTTAATTATTTGTGCTCCAGTAATATAGCTCATGCTTCGTTTCGTTTATTCGTTTACGTGAGACAACCGAAACTGTTAAGTGAGAAAGCATCAGAAGAGAAGAAAAAATCTAGAAAATTACGTGCGCAGTAAGACAAAGGCCACAGTGGCGTTATCGCCTGACAAGTGTCGTACAGAGGTGATCAAATTTGTCAACATAGAGAACTCGTTCGGTGCTCTCCGGAGGGAGAGAAGTGATATTTTTAAGCACATACTTAGTTTCAAATGCAATACTTGCTCTCGAGCGATGCGGATACACATGGAAACTGTGCAGGCACACGCATCTTGCCTTTGGAGCCGAATTAAATTGCACTTGTTTTGCCCCGCAGAGCATCGCTACTGCTTGTTCACCTTTGTGCTCAGCGTTGCCACCATATTGTAGGTACTGCCCAGCTTGTACGCACCCGCGAGTTTTGTATACCATGGGCATTGGTCCTAAAAACTTTCTTTAACACGAATGTCTACCTGAAAACTTAATGTAAAGACGACCCACAGCGGAGGATGAAAATATTGAGGCCCAGACATCAACAGAGTTCAACTCGCCCAACAAATGGGATTGTTGAACAAGGGGAGGAACTGGAGTCCGATTTCCGTACCAAAAGCTTCCACAAGGACATCTGTCTTCGTCTTGGATTCGAAAGCAAGTTGCCTGGTGAAAACTTGGTGAGCCGACAGGTGTTCTTTTCACGTTCAAGTTTACTTTACCTCAGTAAGTTATTTTATACCGCCAGAGGACGCGAAAAAAAAAAACTCGTTCTTCGCGACTGAGAGCTCGACATTGCTAGCTCATATTATAAGACAGCAATAAACACGCGTACAATGGTCCCTAATGAGATTTTGCACAATTATCTTCTTTTCAGACATGGATAAGCAAATGCTGAAAGCATTAAGAGCTATTTCATTTTAAACGTATCATCAAAATATACAATAACAAAAGAACTTAAAAAATACAGACGCGTAAATCAACAGACTGATTCGTTGTTTTTTCATTACTCATATATAATAATATATAAATTATAAATAAAATATATTTATATAATATTATATTAATATATTTATTATATATATATATATTATATATATATATATATATATATATATATATATATATATATCATATTGACAAAAGCTACTTTGCGCTTGATTGCGAGCACACGAAAAAACTTAGACGGGGTGAAAGAACAGTATATTTGACGCTTCGGCCACTGGACAACCCTTCGTATTTTTTTTCTTCTGACTAATGCCAGTCCCGCGGCCGAAACGTCAAATATACTGTTCTTTCACCACGCCTGATTTTTTCACCTATGTGTGAGGAGGTCACAACTTTTATGACTATCCTGGTTTATTCATCCAGCGGAAAAGATTACTGTACGCATATATGTTTATACTCACCAGGTGTTTCACCGAAGCCGGCCATTAATTTTCAAAAACAGTATTTTTGAGGTACAGAGAAGCTTTTTTGCGACATAGTAATGCCAGTGTTGGAGGACGTAAAAAAAAACAACAGGCAAACGATGTTAATTAGTACAGTGATTGACTGAATTCTAATAGTTAACTTTTTAATATTACCTACAGGTACCTGATTGCAATTAGAGATTTGCAGCCGGCCGTAAGTAAGAGCCATACCAGTTTTTAGAATTTCGAAAACGTATTTACTCTCGCAGCTGTGGCTCAACTAAATCGTGCCATTTCTCGCGCCGTTCGAAAATCGCGCGCTTGCGGGTGGGCGCAAAGCGACGCAAATCAAATAGCGAAACTCCGTGACGCAAGCGCCACGCGCCAGTCCCTCCCGTGATTTCTGCCGTAATCTCATGACACGACACGTTTTGGTCAGTGGTCGGTCCCTTTAATGAATATCTTCCACCGCTACGCGATATGCGGAATTATTTTTTTTTAATTTCTGAGGCAATATACCTAATTCTGTCTTTTTGCGAACTGAAATCTCTAACGCGCAATAACACAAAACCAATTTCGTCAAAAAAAGTTCTGAAAAAAAACGAATGGCAAAAAAAAGGAAAAAATCGAAATGCATTCCAAGAGGCCGAGAAGTTTGGCGTCGCGGTGCCCTTTCAGAACAACCGTTTTTTTTTTTTTGCCTCCGTTCAGGATGGTGCACCTGAAAAGCACAAAGAGATATCGTTTAGAGTCGTGCATCCCCCGTTACCCTCCGTTTACGACCGCTTTGGGAGGCCCTTCCTTCTTTCTTTTTATTTGCAAAGCATGCACGCACACACGCACACACACAATATATATATATATATATATATATATATATATATATATATATATATATATATATATATATATATATATATATATATATATATATCGCTTTTCTGTAGTCAACTAAGGGAGAAAGTGAGACAGCGTTTTGGTGGATACCGTTCATTCAGCAAGAAAGAAAAATAAAAGCGCTTGAGCCAGAATTTTTATTCTGCTGTGTTATTCTAGTTGCCCCCCTCAACGACCCAAGGAAACCCCCCCCCCCCCCCCCCCCGCCGCAAAAAATAGAGAGAGAGAGAGAGACCGCGCGCGAGGAAGAGCGCGGTACATGACGCCGGCTGGGCAGGCTTCTGCTTGTGAGAGGCACGCTCAGCGAAAAACAATCTTTTGGCGGGCATTTTTCGCGCCGAAAGCCACCGCCGCGGCGCGGGACTCAGCACTCGTCGTTCGCCTCCTCAGGTTTTCATTTCCTTCCCCCTGCCACTCTCTCTCTCTCTGCCAAGGCAGAGGTAAACAGTGAGAACGACGACGATTCGCTCGAGTGTTTAGGCAAAAAAGGAAGAAATGAGCGTGGGAGAGGAGGCGAAAGAATAGGGAGGAGGCCGGGTGAAAGGGCGGAAAAGCGGCTCGGCGTCATTTTTCATGGCTCACGGCCTCTCGAGCAGAACGCCGCGACAGCCCGTGCGACACGGAAGACGTGACAAGAGCAGCCGACCGTGGCCGGCTCGGCGCGAACGTCGGTAGAACGCGCGACACAGCCGCCGCCGTGCTTTGCTCCGCTTCAAAACGTCATTTTACGCGCCACCGGTCCAAGGAGAAGACAGAAGACGCCGGCAATGTAGCGTGCAGGCGTCGCCACCGTCTCCAGGCGCGTTTCAGCTCTACGGGCGTCCCTCTCGCGCTCGCATTGGTTTCGCCAGCGGAATGACGGCGGTGTCGGCACCGCTGGCGACGCGCGCACAATCCACACGCGCGCGCTCGCCAAGGGTGAGCGAAGAGCCGAGGACGCGCCGCGGAGTTGCGACGCGCGACTTGCGGAGCGTGCTGGGCGCTCAGCGACGTCGCGCGCGCGGCGCCCTTCGAATGCCAGAGGCGGCGGATGACACGCGTTGGCCCAGTTTTCTGAAGCGTGCCTCGGAGACGGGATGGCTTCCGTGGTCGTCGCGTCCAAAGTACGCGCAGTCACTCCGATCTGGTCTGAGCTATCACGACGCCTCAGCCTGATGGCCGGGAAACACAAGCAGCCCGGGGGACGGGATGCGCGCGGGAATGTTTTGGCCACTGACAGCAAGGACCCGCGCAAGCATTTTCGGCGCATCGTAATGGATCCGTCGCCGCTGTGCATCCTATCATGCAGAAGTACGGGAGAAATGTATACTCCGTGGTACTTTGAACGTGCTGGAGCTAAAAACTGCCGCTTCACCAGTTTCATGCAGATGTGCAGATGCACAGGCGAGAAGGACGGTGTGATTTCGCATGAGGAATCACCGATATGCAAACAACGAGTACAATTTGAAACAGCACGTATGATGCGGGATCGTAAGTGAACTCATTGCGGCCACCGCTGAAGCTTTCGCGGGGCGTTGGGAGGCCCCCCGCAGCTGAAGCCGTGATACCACTTACAGCGTGTGACGCCCCATGGTATCGTTAGCGACTGCACGCTGCGGCAACGTTGAGAGCTTGAGTGGGAATGCAGTCTTTCCCATCTGCCTCTGCGGCCGCGGAGAACCGGCAGCCCCTATGGTGCATGCAGCGCTCGGACCATATTTACATCCTTAAACCTGCACACGATAAGTACAGAGTGCGTGTTCAAAAATTTCTCACGATATCACGCAGCTGACATAAGCGTCTGACGGCGCATGTACATGCCAATTCCTATCACACGGGACTGAAATATCTTGTCACAGAACAGGGAGACGCAGTCGCCTTCGTTCAGACCCGAACTGTGTTCTAGACGTCGGCCCGCCGCAATCACTTGGCAGAAGCGATCATCACACTGTACATACGTCTACATCGTTCGTTGAGCGCCTGTTGAACTGTTGAATTCCATTACTTTATCTTTTTGCTGCTACAGGGAACCTGCGCTGCCCAGGTGGCACTGCAATTGTTCCATTCGGCGACTAAAAACTGCTTTTGCCAGTGGCCTAGGCCGCTGCAAACGCGAGAACACATTCTGCACGATTAGATACCTGCGTTTGGCTGATAGCATTCATTGCCTAGCTTCTCTCGGCGTATCCCAGATAGCTGACGCACGGCATGCGTGAACTGAGCGCGGAGGCTCACGCCAATAAGCGCATGAAGGTGGCGCGGAAAAGTACTAATAGTACTACCCAAAACTGCTTGCTCTTCTCGCTAGGCAGTGTGTTATGGCGCTGCAATCAACACTGCAAACTTAAGCGCAGGTTCCCTATAGCTATAAGCCTGTTCCAAGCACGGCGTCTACGTTTGTGCCCGCGACCGTTCACAAAGCGTCTACACTCCGTCTCACAAGCTGTTTGCAACACTGTGGAAGGTAAGCACCCTTAGCCAATCAGAATAGAGCGCACTACAGAACTGTGTTCCTACGCGTCAGTCGCCTCCTAGAATTCTACAGGTGGCTCCATCTATGTGAAAAAAGGTGTACTAGTATTTAGCTTCTTTTTATTTCTGTACCAGGTGCTGTTTGATGTCTGTCTTTTTTGTTTTTGTTTTTGGACATGCGAAAGCCCGTTCCGATGGGACTGGCCAAACATTCTTTTTGTCACCATCAGTTCGCATCACTTCTTTTGTTGTCACGTCAGAGTTGTTTTCAATGTTTCTGTCACGTGCCCGCTGCCCAAGAAAGCTGGGTCCAATACAGGCCGGGGCCGCCGTATGTCGATGGAGGCGGAATGCAAAACAAGACAGTGTGCAGTCCGATTATCAGCGCACAAGCAGTCAAAATTAATCCCGAGCCCTCCACTACGGCATCTGCCAAAGCTCATCGGAGACATTCTCGTTCTCATTTTCGTTACTCTAACTGCAACAGTAAGGAGTGATAGCCTGAGTCGCTTTGGGACGTTAAATCCCCATAAACCACAAACAAAACCAGTAAGGAAAGATCCCGACTTGGACGCACACAAACAAAGAATCACGTTAGCGCGTTAGAAGGGTTCACATCTCACCGTCCTCGTCACAACTCAGAAAAGCACTCCTGGTGGTTGTGTCCTCCAAGTTGATTACAGCAGCAGGACCTTGGTCAGCAACATCGCCGATGATGTGGTACAGTTTTCTCATCGCATCTTCCTCTTTGAGGACATGTACCACATTGCTCTTCCACTTGTCAGCAGTCATTTGCATGATGCCTTGCCAAACCAGAGGTTCCGCGTCTTGGAGCTTAAAAGTCTTATCTGCACTAGCCACGAAGCCCTTGACGTCGCTCCAACCAGCTCTATAGGGTTTAGTTAGCAATGGTAGGGTGACAGGAGCACAACAAGGGGACCGGCATCTTCAGCGATACACTCTACACGGTATCGGTCCCCGCCTGTGTTTACGCAGCCGACAAGCTTCATGAGCTCCGCCATCACCATGTCGCTGCTCCACGCTACACCTTTTCCGGACAACCAAGCCTGTATATCCTTTTTTTAGACTACTCTTCTTCATCTTCACCTTAGTAAACAACTCATGGGCGGCAGGCACTTTATCCTCCTTCACAGAATGATATTGTCACGTAGTGGTGACGGCAGTCGAAGCAGCGATGAAGACGGACGAAAGGATCTTCTAAAAGAACTGTTTATTGGGCTGACTTGCACCCAAAATGGACTGAATCACTCGGCGGCGGCGAAGCGACAAGCGTGCTCGGCGGTCGTCGAACAGAATGCCCGCCGCTGTCGGCCGTGCTCAATTTAAAGCTGATAGCGAACATTCGAGATAAAGGGCGCAAAGTTACTAGAACATTCCGGAACAACGTAGAATCAGCTTTGCCTGGCTGCGATCAATCGAGATAAATCTAGTCGCGTCTTGCGTCGCAAACAAAGCGATAAGGTGGTGTCGCGGCAGATTTGAAAAACGAACAAACACTGCAAATATTGGCGGCATTACTCCCCTCTCAAAGAAGCATCGACCCGATGCATTAAAACAAATAATTCGACTAGTAAGGGAAAAAAACGGATCTTGCGAAAATAGAGCATGGAAATGCAGCGGCCTTTAGCGCGCATAATACGGCTTCAGACGGACTACATGGACAACTTCTGGTCGTACGCGGCGTCCCTGGGATGCAGTCATTGCGTCAGGGATGACTTCATAATCCAGTTCACCCAGCCGACGAAGAACCTTGTACGGGCCGAAATAGCGGCGCAAAAGCTTTTCACTCAATCCACGGCGGCGAATGGGCGTCCACACCCAGACTTGGTCTCCTGGCTTGTATTCCGCGTTGCGTCTTCGTAGGTTGTAGCGTCTGGCGTCGGACCGCTGCTGATCTTTGATCCGTAATCGGGCAAGCCTTCGAGCTTCTTCTGCGCGTTGAAGGTAGGCGGCAACGTCGACGTTCTCTTCTTCTGTAACGTTGGGCAGCATGGCGTCTAGCGTGGTCGTGGCATCCCTGCCATGGACGAGCCTAAAAGGCGTCATCTGGGTGGTCTCCTGCACTGCGGTGTTGTAGGCGAAGACGACGTAAGGCAGGATGACATCCCAGGTTTTATGTTCGGCATCGACATACATAGCGAGCATATCGGCGATGGTTTTGTTCAGGCGCTCGGTCAGTCCGTTGGTCTGCGGATGGTATGCAGTTGTCCTCCGGTGGCTGGTTTGGCTGTAGCGCAGGATGGCTTGCATGAGTTCCGCCGTAAATGATGTTCCTCTGTCCGTGATGAGCACATCGGGGGCGCCGTGTCGAAGAAGAATGCACTGCACGAAAAATTTGGCCACTTCTGCTGCTGTTCCGTTCGGTAGGGCTTTCGCCTCGGCGTAGCGGGTCAGGTAGTCGGTCGCTATGATGATCCACTTATTTCCAGATGTTGACGTTGGAAAAGGGCCAAGCAAGTCCATGCCAATCTGCTGAAAGGGTCTTGAGGGAGGTTCAATGGGGTTCAGAAATCCTGCTGGTCGTGTGGGAGGAGTCTTTCGTCGCTGACAATCTCGGCATGTTTTCACATAGTGTGCGACATCGGCAGACAGTCGGGGCCAGTAATACTTGTCTTGAATTCGGCGGAGGGTGCGAGTAAACCCGAGATGTCCAGCTGTCGGCTCGTCGTGTGAAGCCTGTAGAACTTCTTCGCGGAGACAAGTAGGTACAACAAGGAGGTAGGCTGTTTTGTTCGCTGTAAAGTTCTTCTTCACAAGGACCTCATTCTGTACACAGAAAGAAGACAGTCCTCGCTTGAATGAAGCGGGGGGTGAAGAAACCTTGCCTTCCAGGTACTCGATGAGGCCTTTTAGGTTGGGGTCCGAGCGTTGCTGCTGAGCAAAAGAGCTTGCGCTGATGGGTCCCAGGAAGGCGTCCTCATCGTCGTCCAGCGGCGCTGCATCTACAGGGGCTCGTGAGAGGCAATCGGCGTCAGTGTGCTTGCGTCCGGACTTGTAAACGACGGTGACGTCAAACTCCTGGAGACGCAGACTCCATCGAGCGAGTCGGCCAGAGGGATCCTTCAAATTGGCAAGCCAGCAGAGCGCGTGGTGGTCGCTGACCACCTTGAACGGCCGTCCGTAGAGGTAGGGGCGGAATTTCGACGTAGCCCAGATGATGGCAAGGCACTCCTTCTCAGTGGTCGAATAGTTAGCCTCGGCCTTGGAAAGGGAACGGCTAGCGTATGCGATGACCTTCTCCAGCCCGTCACTTTTTTGAACGAGAACGGCGCCTAGTCCCACGCTGCTTGCGTCGGTATGAACTTCAGTATCGGCGTTTTCATCAAAATGCGCAAGGATCGGTGGGGACTGTAAACGACGCTGAAGTTCCTTGAAGGCTTCTGCTTGCGGCGCTTCCCATTTAAACGGCACGTCTGCCTTCGTCAGTTGGGTCAGGGGCTCGGCGATGCGCGAAAAGTTTTTCACAAATCGTCGGTAATATGCGCATAGTCCGAGAAATCTGCGTACTGCTTTCTTATCGGCCGGCGGTTGAAACTGTTCAATAGCAGCTGTTTTCTGCGGGTCTGGGCGTACTCCTTCCTTGCTAACGATGTGGCCTAGAAACAGCAGCTCTTCGTAGGCAAAGTGGCATTTCTCTGCTTTCAAGGTTAGGCCAGACGACTTGATTGCGTCTAGTACTGTCCGAAGTCTTTTGAGGTGCTCTTCAAAGTTCGAGGCGAAGACAACGACGTCATCTAAATATACCAGACAAATCTGCCACTTCAGGCCTGCCAGCACTGTATCCATTACTCGCTGAAACGTCGCTGGTGCGGAACAGAGACCAAATGGCATCACCTTGAACTCAAACAGCCCATCCGGAGTTATGAATGCTGTCTTCTCGCGATCTCTTTCGTCGACCTCAATTTGCCAGTAGCCGCTCTTGAGGTCCATCGATGAGAAATATTTGGCGTTGCAGAGGTGGTCCAGTGCGTCGTCGATGCGGGGGAGGGGGTAGACGTCCTTCTTTGTTATGTTGTTCAAGCGGCGGTAATCCACGCAGAATCGAAGTGCGCCGTCTTTCTTTCTCACTAGAACAACCGGTGCCGCCCATGGGCTGTTTGAAGCCTGGATAACGTCGTCGCGAAGCATTTCTTCGACTTGGTCCCGGATGGCTTGTCCTTCTCGCGGTGACACACGGTAGGGGCTTTAACGGAGAGGTCGGAAGTGTTGACTGTTATAATGCGATGCTTGCATTTGGTGTCGGTCGCATCTTTGGCGATGTCGAAAAACACTCACTGTAGCTTTGAAGCAGATTGCGGATCTGGTCGTGTCTGTTTCGGTGCAGGGCTGGGTTGATGTCGAAAGTGGGCGAATTCTCTTGGTCAGGCGGATCTTCTGCGGAGGGGTCGGAGAGGGCGAAGGAATCTCGTACGTCAGATATTTCGTCGGAGAAAGCAATCGTCGTTCCTCTGTTAATATGCCGGTATTCTTCGCTGAAGTTAGTCAGCAGTACTTCGGCCTGGCCATTGCGGAAATGTGCGATGCCTCTTGCGATGCTGATTCCTCGGTCTAGTAGCAACTGCATGTTCCCCTCGATGATGGCTTCAGTGTTTATGGCTTTCGTGGCGCCTACGGTCACGATAACGCTTGAACGGGGTGGGACGCTCACTTCTTCCTCCAGGACACTTAGGGCAACGTGATTTTCTCGAGTTTTCATCGAAGCGATGGCTTCGTCCGTCGAAAGCGTGATCAGCTTGGATCGCAGGTCGATGATCGCCTGATGCTCATTAAGGAAATCCATACCCAAGATCACTTCGCGGGAGCATTGCGGTAGCACAACAAAGGTCGCAGGATAGGTATGTCCTTTGACAGTCACTCGTGCTGTGCATCGTCCTGATGGCGTAATGAGGTGGCCCCCAGCGGTGCGAATTTGTGGGCCGTCCCAAGCCGTTGTGACTTTTCTGAGCTGCGCAGCGAATGTTCCATTCATCACCGAGTAATCGGCTCCTGTGTCGACTAGAGCAGTAACTTTCCGGCCGTCGATAGTCACTTCTAGGTCGGAGGTCCTGGCTCTTGCATTGCATGTCGCTCTCGGCGTCGGGTCACGGCTTCGTCGCGTATGCGAGTCACGGGTTGGGCGTGGGGTCGAAGCTCCTCTGGGTGGCGGCGTCGATTTCAAGGTAGCTTGCGTCGTGGTCGAGGTTCTCATTGTGTGCGGCGTCGGTGCAGCGAGTGTCGGTTCTTCATGCGGCGTCGCGGGTGCAGCGTCTTCATGGGGCGTGGTCGGTGGAGGATCTTCGGCGTTTAGCTCGTGAGCAACCTCACCTCCAGAGGTTGCCTCCTTTAGTTTCCCCTACGTGGGCTGGGCGACCTTCCTCGTACCGCGGCTGCGTAGCTGCGGCGTGGCGACGCAAAGCGCGAGGTTGACGGCGATGGTGAGCGCGAAAAGCGGTTCGGCGTGTACTCTTCTCGACGCAGGTACTCGTCGATTTCGTGCGGACGTTGTCCGAAGCGTGGTCGTGGGGCGTTAACGGCAAATCCTCGAAGACCGATACGTCGGTACGGGCAGTGACGAAGAATATGGCCGGCCTCACCGCAATGGAAGCACAACGGCCGGTTGTCGGAAGTCCTCCAGGCGTCGCATTTCCTGGGGCTTGAGGGTCGGTCATAGGCTGGGTGGGCGGGGGCTGGGAGGCGGCGTTGTGGACCAAGTGGCTCATCTCGGGGAGGACGTGGGGGTTGTCGTTGGGGCTGAGAAGTCCTTACTGAAGCGGCGTAGGTCATGGCCTGGGGTTCTGTGGCCGTCAGGGTGCCAAGTGCCTGTTGCACTTCTTCCCGTACCACGTCCATCAGAGTCGATGCTTGTGGCTGTGGGGAGGATGGCAGTAATCGGCGTAGCTCCTCTCGGACGATTTCGCGGATAACGTCCCGCAAGCTGTCGCTGGTGGTGGCCGGCGTGTCCGAACGGATTGCATAGGCAGAGGAAGGGCGGTTGTACTGCCGAGCTCGGACGTCGAGGGTCTTCTCAATCGTGCAGGCTTCCTGCATGAATTCCTCGACCGTTTTTGGCGGCTGACGGACGAGGCTGCCAAAGAGTTGTTCTTTTACGCCGCGCATTAAGAACTGAACTTTCTTTTCCTCGGTCATCCCGGGATCGGCGCGGCGAAATAGGCGCTTCATCTCCTCGACGTAACTGCGGACGGGCTCATTCGGAAGCTGGATCCTGGACTCGAGGAGTCGTTCGGCTCTTTCTTTCCTCACGACACTGGTAAATACCTTCAATAGTTCTCTCTTAAATAGCTCCCATGTCGTAAGGGACGACTCGTAGTTTTCGTACCACGTTCGTGCGGAGCCATCCAATGAGAAAAAAACGTGTCCAATCTTTGCCGCATCATCCCACTTGTTGAATGACGCCACGCGCTCAAATTGATCCAACCATTCTTCAGGGTCTTCGCCCAGGGATCCATTGAAAGTTGGCGGCACCCGCGGCTGCTGCAGTATGATCGGTGTTGACATCTTCGGCGAGATTGCGGTGCTCGTAGCCGCGTCTTTTCGCTGTCTTGTGCGGTCCGGCAGTTTCCCGAACTCAGGCTCCTCTCCCTGGAGACGTCGGCTGGCTCGCTGAGCTGCTGGCTCGTCCTCGGGTGCGAAGCGCTCAGTTCTGGCTTCACGACTTGAAGGGGGCGTCCGGAACATGGAAGGCTACCCCGCACCTCCACCAGATGTCACGTAGTGGTGACGGCACTCGAAGCAGCGATGAAGACGGACGAAAGGATCTTTTAAAAGAACTGTTTATTGGGCTGACTTGCACCCAAAATGGACTGAATCACTCGGCGGCGGCGAAGCGCCAAGCGTGCTCGGCGGTCGTCGAACAGAATGCCCGCCGCTGTCGGCCGTGCTCAATTTAAAGCTGATAGCGAACATTCGAGATAAAGGGCGCAAAGTTACTAGAACATTCCGGAACAACGTAGAATCAGCTTTGCCTGGCTGCGATCAATCGAGATAAATCTAGTCGCGTCTTGCGTCGCAAACAAAGCGATAAGGTGGTGTCGCGGCAGATTTGAAAAACGAACAAACACTGCAAATATTGGCAGCAATATGGCGCGATATCCAGGACTATAAAACGGCCTGGCGGTAGCTGTGGGAGCAGTTTCTGGGTGAACCACTTTGCGTAGTGGTCCTCGTTTATTTCCTCGTGGTAGTCGACCGAACTCTTCTCAACTCGAGCTGCGTCACAATAAGTCTGGTGCCTTTGCCAGTGTGGTTTTGAAGACCGGTCGACAATCCAGGTCGACGTGCTTCGTGCGCGGACTGGGTGGTGCCGTCAGTCCCCACCCTACTACGCGTGTGGCCGGCGTTGACCCACGTTTCGTCGGTGAAAAAAAGTGGTCTACTCTGATGTCGCAGCTCCTCCCTCTGGCGCAGGTACCGGCGGCGACACTGCGCAATGTGCGTCGCTTCGATCAGCAGTGCATTCCGAGAATGTTTCTGGTACTGGAAGCCAAGTTTTTTCAACATCCTTTGCATCGTCGCCGCGAACACGGTCGGTAGTGGGTCGTCCTCTTTGAAACGCTGCACCACCTTGGCGGCAGATGGTATTTTACCTCTCTGGAATAAGTCGTGCACCACCCTTCGCAACACGCTCAGGTCAAAATCGCCCAGCTTTTTCGCCCCCTCGCGGTCTTTTCCACAAGAACGCCCCCTTGGTGACAACACTTTGCCCGTGTTCTCCGTTAACGTTGTCCACTGGTAGAGCGTTCGCTCGTTCATGTGGGTGAGTTTTGCAGTCCTCTTGATGAGCGAGCTCAAACTTGAGCTGCCCCGCCCTCGACGCGAAGCGCTTCAAGAACGTTTAAAGCTAACTGCTTCGTCAGCTTGGGGAAACCGCGCACGTTCGGAGGCCGGCACACAGGCGACTCTGGCGACGCAGTGCTGCCGAAAGACGGCGCATCATCACCTCGCAACTGGCTTGTCCGTGCGGGCTTTGTCTATTAATTTCACAACTGATTGAAACGCACTCAACTGTGTTTAAAATTTCATTGCTGATAGCTTTAAAATGGTCCTACACTGCTCAGATATTCGAGGGACCGTTTTCTGTGCTCCTGCAGCCCTGATTAGACGAGAGAGCTCGACCTTTTACAGTGCTGCAAACAGCTTGTGAGCTGCAAACAGCTTGTATAGCCCTTTTTTACGAAGTCAATAATGCGGGCTATATTTTAAATTGCTGTTGGGCATAATTTCCCGGCCGTTTCCTCTCTAGAAAAAGAGCAGGTTTTTTAGAGCAAATAATAAAGATGGACGTCGTGAAGTTCTGCAACGCGCCTGGGAAGTGCTGTCTGGTGCTCTCACTTCTTTATTCTCTGAGGCTGTGAAATGTTTTATACAGAGCCCACCTCGTGCCCTCGCGTGGATGAAGCCCGTTCAAGGTCACCGATCAAAGCGGCCAGAAGATAAATATAACGAATGGAAGGGCTGTGATAGAAGAAAGGAAGAAGGAGGGGACAAAAAGGAGAGACCTTAGGGATAGAGTGATTGAACGCTGACCAGGAGAGGAAGGAGAGAGAAACTGATAGGTAGCGATAAGCGATCGCCCGGCGATAAAGGGGACACCCGTCACGGTGATGCCAGAGGTTGCCACTACAAAAACGCGGCTCCTTAAATAAATGTTGTCTTTTCCTCGTAGTTAACTTGATGTACTATTGGGGACAGAAGTAGCCAGGACGCGGCTTCGACGGCCGAAGCAGGCGAAACTGCATTGTTGCGCCATCTAGCGATGACCCGTCTGGTTCGTGATCAAGCAGGAGCGCACGCGCGTCCTATAGCTCCTCCTCGATCTCGAACCAAACTAGTCATCGCTAGATGGCGCAACAATGCAGTTTCGCCTGCTTCGGCCGTCGAAGCCGCGTCCTGGCTTCTTCTGTCCCCAATAGTACAGTCGTCCACACACTTGTCTATAGAGCGCTCGAAGGACGCGCTCTGTTGTACATTTATGACAGCCGCTGCTGCCTGGTGGATCCGATTGGCTCTTTAAAAATATTAAGAGTTAAACACGATCCGTGGGAATGACCATGCACAATGAGGTCTTGTTTCGAGCTCTAGGCCACTCGTAAATGACGCAAGTGTACTCCCCAGTGTGTCGTCCGAGTGCTGTAGACCGGTCTGTGGACGACTGTACGTAACAGTGGCGACGAGTGTGGGACCTGATCGAACGGCGGGAGCAAGGCCTTCCTGGATTCGTTGCTGACATCCGCCGACTGCGCTAGGGCTTCAACGCTGGCACCACGTTGGAGCGCATGATACGAGACCGCACTGCGTGCGGGTATGATATTAAAGCACGCGGCGTCGCCTACTAACCTCTCGCACGCTGACATTGGCATCAGCCGAAGAATTTGTCCTGTAGGCTGAAAAGTCCATCGAAGTTGCGCGATGCATGCAGAACTACGAATCTCAGCTCACAGACACTGCTAACAACGTCTAGACTACGCGAGTATCAAGTGCAAAACCTGCTAGGAAAGACGCACACAGCTGCCAACCGTCTGACCGCTGTGGCGGTTTTTTCCCACCAAGGCGACGAGTGCCGTCTTGTGCGGACTGCCTGTCACAACTGCAGGAAGCGCGGTCATCTGTCCAGAGTGCGCCTGGCCAGCCGCTACAGGCTTGACAAGAAGCAAGGAACGTACTACGGCCTTTCCGGGGGCACAGACGAGTACTCGGATGATGGGGACGCACTTTACGCGTTAATCGCGCAGGCATCGGGAATGAGTCGAATGAACTTCGCCAAGCCGGTCGTGCGCTAAATTGCCTGGACCGGCACACCGCGCGGTTATCATGCTGGTCGACACCGGATCGCTCATGAGTGCAATCTCTAAAAAAAAAACCTACAGGGGTTCAACGTTGCTAAACCGAATGTCGATTGATAGCACCGATGATATATGACACAAGGCTGGTTTTAATTTTTTATTATTTCCTTGCCCGGCCGGGAGCTTTGGCGGCAGGCGACCGGGCGTTGCACCGAACGCAACCAGCGCTCTGTTTAACGCATCAAAGTGTACCGGTGTTCTATGCAGAACCTACTTTCGTGCCCTGCGCATGCGATGCCGGCATATGCTTTCCCGCTGCACTCGGTCAAGATTTGTGACATCGCAGAGGGAGTATTCAATTCACCTGGGATGCCTCGTTTCCTCCTCTCCGAAACGCGGCGACGGCGACGAAGCGCACATCTGCCGGAGCTCTCCGCGGCGGGTGTTGCATCGAACAGAACCAGCGTTCCGTTGAACACATCAAAGTGCATTGGCGTTCTGTGCAAAACGTACTTTCATGCCCTGCGCATGCAATGCCGCAGTGATGAAGACATCTTGGAGGTTACTCTTCGCAAAATGATCAAGAGGGCGCTCGACCTCCCGACCTCTGCCTCCAATGCGAGTCTCCCTTGCATTGGGGGGTGGTGAACACCTATCGGGAGCTGCGCGAGGCGCACCTCACTAATCAATACACCCGTCTTGTCCAGACTGTGTCCGGTCGTCGCCTTCTGGACCGGCTATACAACAACACGACCATCACATTGAAGAAAGGGTACGAGTGCCCGAACTATGGAGAGGCGTCCTCCGTGTTCGAATCCTTCCTGCTAAAATGGGCAGAGAAGACCACAATGTACCGCGTCAGGCGTGGGCGAATGCCACCACCTCACAATTATGGCTCCAAACACAGCGTTTTCTACGTAAACGTTGCAGGCCCACACCATTCTATGGGAGGATGGTACACAGCCGCAGTCATTCACGAGAAAAGACAGGTGGATGGCCTTACTTTTAAGGCCACTAGCGCAACCCGCGCAGAGCAGATAGCAATTGCAATGGCTGCCCCAAGCCCTCAATCTAAATTAATTTACCCGACTCGCAAGGGGCCTGTCGGACCTATCGGAAGGGGCTGTAGGCGTTATCCAGCTGGGTGGATAACCTCTATAGCACAAGGAATACTTCGAAGAGCAGCCCGGGATCAGGATCCCACGATCCGAGTACTCATTTAGCCTCCAGGCCAGCACGGCCTACCAGAGAACGAGGCCGCCCGCGCACTCACTAACCGGGCCCCCGGCGTAGACCCTACCGATCTGGATGAGGACACCTGTCCTCTTTTAACATTCAAAGATATCTCCGCTCATTACCGGGACTCGCACCTGTCAGTACTCGGCTCCTCTCAAGGGGCTAGGGAAAGCGGGCGAAAGAATACTTCTTCGACTCTTTACTAACACTCTAATGTGCCCGGCAGTACTCAAACATTTCGATCCTTCCTTCTCTGGCCACTGCTCTTTCTGTGGGGAGGTGGCTTACGCCTTCCACGTGGTCTGGGCATGCCAGCAAAATCCTTCTCTTCCAACCCTAACGCATTCCGTTACCCGAGAGGACAGTAAGGTGGCCCTTCTCGGCTGCCTGTACCTAACGGCCCAAGAAGCCCTGGTTCAGCGAGCTCGTGTAGCGGTCCAGACCAATGGGGTCCCTGAATAAAGGACTCCTAGTATTGTAAGGGTAGCGGTCACTAAAGGCTGCTTCCCTGTCAACCTCTCTGTAAATGCTATTGAATGCTTTTCACCACCACCACCAGACGCTTTCCCGCTCCAACCATTCAAGGTGTGTGACGTCCCGAAGGGAGTATGCCTCCTGGATGCGTCCTTTCCTCCTCTCCGCAACGCGGCGACGGAGCGCACATCTGCCGGAGCTCCCCGCGGCGGCGCACGCATGCGCAGTGCGGCAAACCCCCCTCCTCTCCGCGGCGGAACGCGCATCTTCTGGGATGCCGCTACTCGGCTCCTTCTCTATGCGGTGCGCGCGGCGCACGTGACTGCCCTCTCCACTTCTCGTCACAGCAGCTTCTTTAGAGGTCAAACTGAGGAGCCAGAGGTCATACGCTGAAACCCGCCGAAAGGGACTCATGATAGTAGTGCTATCGCTCTAAAACATTTTTTTAAACACCGCACTATGTGGCCTTCGTTGCAGATGAACGCAGTAAGGTTATCTTGTTTTCCTTGAAGTGCTGCCTGCCGTGGGCCAGCTGGAAATGACGGCACAATTGGGAAACACTTCCGTGCGGAGTCGCCTGATTGTCTTCGACTGCCCAGGGCCGTCACTGTGAGGCCGAGACCTCATCAGAAAATTTAACGCAGTTAGCGCTGTAGTGTTGGCGACAAACCCTGTGAGTCACATGCAGGCCACATCTATTTCCACAAAAATATGTCTGGGATAGGCACATAAATGAAGTAATTTCACGCCTCTCAATAACAGTAGATATTTTAGCAAAACTTCATTTCTTCCTACCGCCGAAAATTAAGCTACACATCTATAACACTTTATTCTTGCCTCAACTAAACTACTGTTCCTTGTATGGGGTACAACTACACAAACAAATTTAAATCGAATATATGCACTACAAAAAAGGCTATTCGCCATATAGCTGTAAAAGACTACTACACTCATACTGCGCAACTTTTTAAGAATTTTAAAGTAATATCAGTGCACTATCTCTACTCGTATAACTTAGCAGTTCGCTACAAACACCACATAATTACCTGTGAGCGTACAATGCTTTCGATCGCCAATTTAACAACACTTACACAAACATATCCTTCGCGTTCTGCACATAACTGGACGGTATATTTTTCGTACGAACGACGTTTGGCCAGCCAATGCTTGCACATACTCTGCCCATTCTGTTAAACTATTTTCGCCAAAATAAAGTTAATATTGAAAATGTAAATAAGAAAACAATGCATTCCTTCTCTAGCAAATGTAATTTTTCTATTTTTCTTGCGGTCTGTTTTTCCTGTGTCTTAGATTTTTTGCGGATTTGTTGCTATGTACAATTGCTGTTATTCGCTGATCATAGTCATCATTCATATTGTGATTTTACTTTCAGCATTAAAAAGACTGAACCATGCGTAGTAAGAGCTACAGTGTCTATAAATGTACTGGGATGTACTGCCTAAATTTTTAATGCACCAAATGTTACTACCGGCACGTCGCTGTTTTGCCATGTAATGGGGCCCGAGCGCCGTCAGGTGAATTAACGTTCACTTTATGTCTCGGGCCCTTCATTTCTTACTGAAATGGAAAATGAACTTCAAGCTTCAATCTTCAAACCAACAAATGAGGTCCTGCAGAAGCTCCTTGTTCAGTTCAGCGATGTATTTTCCCCAGGACTTAGGCTGTACAAAAGACCGCCTGTGAGTCTCCAGTTGAAGGAAGGGCTAACCCTTCGATTCTTTAAGGTACGCAATGTTCCCTATGCACTAAAGCCGATGTATTCGGATGAAGTAGACCGGCTGAAGGCGTGCTGTCGCCAGTCCCGACCTATGAGCGGGCGACAACGGCGGTACCGGTTGTTAAGCGGAATGGTCGGCTGAGGTAATTCGGGGACTTTCGCTTCACTGGGAACGCTGCTACCTAGACAGAACCGCTCACGAGGGTGAGAGATATTTTCGCAAACCTCAATGAGGGGAAAATGTTTAGCACGCTAGATCTTAGGGATACATACAGTCAATTTTGAGCAGCTTCATTGCCTAATTCTGCTCGAAACGATTTAATTGTTGCGCTTACTTTTTTTTCACTCTCTAGGCATTAACCGTTTCAGGCGCTATATGTACAAAATTGTGTATTTGAGATGAATTCAGTTATATTTACATTACTACAGGAGTTATTTTTCATGTTCGATAACGAATGGCTAGGTAATAGTTCTCCGAACAGTGAGCTTAGTAGCCCGTCATCCGCCATTATTATGCAGCCAGGCTTTGCCGCTAGTAATAAAATCCTATTTCTGTGTATTTCTAGCGCCATGTGAATCTTAAAAAAAATCTGATGCACCAATTCCTTGAGCCCTCATTTAGGTCATTTCCCCCGAAACGTCCTAGATTCCTAAAGCGACCACCCCTGGATCTTATGAAAAAAAAAAGAGTTTGCTGGCGATCACGTGAGTGAACTTTCAACAAAGTGTCTGTCTAAAAATTTTTTTTAATTTGCTCACGTGAGTGATTTTTGAAGCTTCCGCGAAGGAGCAAATGTTGGTTGAAGTTAAATATTTTTAAATCAAATGTGAAACAGGGTATAATGACAAATCTTGCTTTAAAATATTTCACTATTCACTTCCGTTGTTCCTGGGTCACCATGCAAGAATTTTTTGTGTCTTCTTAGTTTAGTAGAGAAGTAAAACTACGGCGTATTAGCCTTTCTTTACGTAAAGGCAGTTAACACAAGAACCACAATATCTTTTTCTGCTTTCAGGTGTTGCTGTAGATTATGGTAAAAATGATTTATATTTTTTAAGCGCAGTGCTTTCTAAGAAACTGACTACCAAATTTCGCACAAAGTGACTTCACTGAAATTCAAACCTAAATTAACGATCAATGCCTTCGAGATAAAAATAAGCAAAATTGGTTACAATACTCATCAACTGCATTGCTTACAACCTAGAAATTTTATTCGGAGTAAATATTGGTTGATGCGAGAAAAAAAATTTTGAAGTCCGCATTCAGTCTCCTCGGTACATACTGCCTAACTGTGTCTTACTGCAGAGCACGTTCATGGTTGCAGTGCTTACGATACGTCGTTAACGATGTATTTATACTGGCGTCAAGCGAAACAGCCCATATTCGCTTGGAAGTGAGCTTTCAAATCAGTGCCAGAAAAATAGACGGCGGCACGTACTTTGCAGCGCGTTCGATGGTAACCAAGTGATGTTTCCACTTCATGATAAATCAATTTCCCGCGTCAAACAGCACCCGACTTGCACAAGCATTCAGCGTACTTTGCTGTTTGCAACTAAGCTTCTATCACATCTTGTACGTTGTAGTTCATATTGACCACGATAGTATGTGTTCTGCAGTGAAGGCACACTTCGGCAGTGCCTACCGGTGAGGCAGCTCAGGCTGGTTCCGGACTTCAAACATTTTTTTTCTCGCCTCAAACAAAATTTACTCCAATGAAAACTTCTAGGTTAAAAGCAACAACTTCGGTGTGCATAATGAGCCATCTCAAGCATTTTTATGTGAGCATACCTTAGGTCTGAATCTCGGAAAAAACACACTTTTTCCGAACTTTCGAAGTGATTTTCCTAAAAATTGCTTCGTTTAACGCTTTCATGTTATTTTTAGAACAAAATACAGTAACGTGCGAAAGTAGATAAAAATTATTGTTGCTGAAATGTCAAACAAGCTGTGAAAAAAATTGGTAAAACACCATATTTTTCGCTTTTTTACTGAATCAGGAAAACGTGGCAAATTCTTGCATGGCTCGAGCGCTTACCTACGGCTCTTCCTCTCGTCCCTTTCTTCCAACGTTCAGCAGTGTCCTTGAACACCTCAGGGGCACACGGGCGCGCTTCCCTGCACCTCACCCGTAGGAACTTTTGCAGGAATAGCGTGTCTGCTGGCGGCAGATTGAGACAACTACGTTGCCAACATTTCATTATAGAGCCGGATCTTCTCTTGCCCCGTTACCTCCATTTGTCCGTGTTGCTACGATCAGCCTACTCATTAACACCTCTGGGGGTGTTTACACAATCCCATGGTGCCCCAAATTATTCACTCTTCCCTGGAGCAGTGTGAAGCGGCGCTATACAACTGCATCTCTGCCTACCAGCTTCGTCTGATCGACCGTGCGACAGTGGTTGCAGTTGCCTCAGGGCTTCTGGAATAGGGAGGCCTTCCGGGCACATTGCTCGACACTGGCCTGCAAATATTTTTTTACTCTCTCTCTCTTCAACGTCCTCCTCAGTACCTTGGACGATGTGACGCTGATTCGCGCGCACGCGGGCAAGTATTCGTTCAATGAAGCCGTGTTCGTCCCTTTGGCAGCCTATATTATCGACGAAGCACCCTCGCTGGTGGACATCGAGCTGCACTTGGACGTCGACTCGCCCGACCAGGCTGGCAGTCTTTAGTGCGATTCCGACTCCGACATTCCTCTGGCGAGGGTGTTGCGCACTAACTGTAGCCTCCGCCTAATCTCGTTAAAGAACGCGAAATAGAAAAAATGAGTGCGAATTGCTCGCCGGAGACGTCCTGCAGAGTGCGGGTCTGGGTGAGTTGAAACTGAGGCTGGGATGCGGCTTCTTCGACGGTCTCTTCCTTCGTTACTTTGTGATAGGCCTAGAGGGCAATTGCAGCCCGCTAAGCATTATGCTTCCAATCAGCTGCTGTCCCCGTGAAATGAAGGACAAAATGTTGATTATGCGACGTCACTAATCCAGCATCGGCCAAGCTGCGCGCTCTGCACCGCGAATTGCACCACCACAGTACTCTGGCCATTCCCGACGCAGTACCGGGTCGGCCTGCTGGGCTACAGAACTGGCCTGCGAGCACCCACGGCTCATATGACTCATTCAGGAATTGGCAGTGGTGGGAGTCGCCGAAGCAGCATCAGTGGTCAGTGGCAGCAACAGCGACATATTACGACGCGCTCATTTCACCACGCTCGACGACTTAATGAGAGGCAAGCGTCGTCCACAAAAGAGTTGAGCGCGCCGCGCCGGTGGCTTCACGACAGGCCTGGTGCATCTTTCGGATATCAACGAATACTGCTGCAGCACAGCCGGATGTGTATCGAGGTTAAACGATGCAGAGCATGGAGCGATGTTCGAAGGGCTAATATGAATGGCTGTTTAGTTACAGCACAGCTCTAATTTACCGTCGCATACGGCGTACATGTGAGGGCACTGAGACTAAAGCAAAGAACAAGAGTGACCTTTGAGTTCTACAGAGTAAACTTTGAGATACTTTTAGCGCTATATTTACTTAAGGCTACCAGAGGGAAGGAAAGCGAGAACCAGTCAGGTGCCTCCAGAGCCACGGCTGAAATCCTTAAGCCAGTAGGCCACAAAGCAAAGCCCGGTCCACGGGTCGCGTGCGTGAGACCACTACCGTAAACTACCGACTGAGTGGCGTCACTCTTAACGAGCTACGTTGCCCGCCCTAGAGCGTTTGTGCAACTCCTTCAACCATTTCATTATGGTTTTACTGCGTCGTTGTGCGGCGATGCCTACAGCTGCCGCTGTTTTATAGCTGCATCGTGCGTAACCATAGAAACCCCAACATTTTTCCTTTATTTGTTAGCTTGATTACTTGGGTGCTTGTCTACTTGCTTATCTGCTTGTCTGCTTGCTTGCCGAAGTATTTGTTCATTCGTTTACTGGTGGGTGTGTCTGTTTGTGTTCAGGTTATCGTGTAGACCTCCTTTTACTGCGTATTCCTGTGTAGGGCTGTGGTGTACCAGTCTTCCTTCTTTTACACTGCATCAGCACAAATAAATGACAGTACCTGAACCATGATGCGGTAACACCTCCAGCACACTCGCTTCTTATAATGCTGGTTCGCCGCTTCCACGTCGTTATTGTGCGGTCATAGGGCGATGGCAGCGCCATATCAAGGCCGCGTCTTGGCTGCACCTGCGAGAGCTGCACAGACGCTGCACCGCTCTCAGCAGAGCGTCGCCATAAGAGCGCCAGAGCACGCTACACGGAGTCGAGCAAGGAGATCCAAGTGCCAGGCGAGAAGGGGAAGGCACCCACAGAAGTAGAGACGTAAGGCCACACGCACCCGCAGGAGAGACAGTTTATCCCGGGCCGCAATTACTGGGCCGTTTACGAGCGACCCCCTGTGCGCCCTCCGCGTCCTTCGCGGCTCGCGCTTTCTAATTCGGGGGCCCGCCGGCTACGGCGCCCTCCGAGACCTGCGAGCAATCAGCGCCATCCAATCGAGTTCGGGGTTTTCCCTCGCGGGAACACGTGCTGCTTGGCGGCGGACACGTAGTGCTAATCCCTCGCTGCGCCGCGCGACCAACACCTGCGCCTGACACGGCCCGCTAATACGCACCGGGTCGGGTCCCGGAAATGCAGAGGCCGTTACGCAAAGTAAGGAGCATGGGCGGAATGATACTCTCACCTGGTCCAGGACGTAGTTCTTTCGCGATTGATAGTTCTTCACTTTCAGCCTATTAAGCCGAGCCCCGCTATGCAATCAACCATTGATGATATTTTTAAAGGCGCCATGAAGTTGTTGCTCGATGTATTGCTATTTTTACTTCAGCGAATTAACACAAGAGCTTGTGATTCTATTCGCGAAGTTTGAATGCCCTGGCTGCGTATTCCAAAAAACGCGATAGAAATCAGGATCGATAAAATCCTCCCACCGACAGCAGTGGCCACATTGAAATGCCCGCGTGACATCACGGTGTGATGTAAGTTGTGACAATAAATGCTGTGAAAACAAAGTGCATCCTGTTTAGGTCAAGGCACAAACATGTCACAGATACACGATTACGTATTTGCCTCGATAACATTTTAATTGGGCAAGTTGACGCCATTAAATACCTCGCCATAACCTTAGATAAGAACCTTAATTGGCGCAAACATATTGATACCCTTTGCTCCAAGCGTGCTTCAGCTTGTTACGTTGTACATAGAACGAGGGGATTGCTGGACATATCTGTGCTGAAGATCATTTATTTTTCATTTTTTCATTGTCATTTGACCTACTGCTGCGAGTCATGGGCTAGTACATACAGATCTTACATTCATCAAATTATCTCTTTGCAGAAAAGAGCACTGCGAATAATAACATACTCGAACAGGTGTCAGTCCAGTGCTCCTTTGTTTAATAGGTTACAGATTTTGCAGTTTCCTATGCTATATGAAATGAGAATAGCAATGGTAGTAAAAAACATTATACAAAATAATTACCCGCTTTCAATTAATAATTTTGTGTCGCCTAACAGGAATACTAGACATGCAAGCAATATTATTTGTAATTACCCTGTAACCCAAAATGCCTATGGTCAGCGCCTAATTCAGTATTGCGGGGTGAAAGTATGGAATAGTGTAGAACTTGAAATCAGTATGGCTAACAATTTCCTGTTTTCTATTAAGCGCTTCTACTTTTCGAAGACTGGGGGTTATGTTTGTTAAAAAACCGTTGAGTGTTGCTCACTATTACTTTGTTCACTAATAATTCATAACCCAGTTTCATGTTGGTATCTTCTGCTGCTGCAAAAACTAATGTGTACATTAGGCCTAGTCCAGCTTCGGCTATTGGCCCAGCAGTTTGTGCAAACATTTTGTAATATCTGAACTGAAGATAAAGAACGAAGGTGAAGTGAAGAGCTTACACCCCTTGCACGCCGCAGCGTCGTCTCTTATGCGGGCTGCGATGTCAAAGGATACGTCTCTAGTCCTTACTTGGGTGATCGGAGTAGCGGTCGTCCCTCATATACGAGTAACTGGTGAGCATGTTACTGTTCTGGGCACCTCGCTGCTATAAGCAGACCACTCCCGTAATAAACGAATAGTATTATGCTTCCAACTGTATGCTTTAATAATACAGTGTGATACCATCGATTTCGACAGTCTCAAGACGGGATCTATAAAAAAGCCTACTTCTCCAAGAATAACTACTATCTTAAAGGCTTCCGAAAGGAAAAGAAATTATTTTTATCTGGCTTCTTTCCGAGAGGCCGCCGTCGACGGCATGCATGCAAGCACCCCAACGCAGCAGCAATCAAAGGCTGCCAGACCAGCCAGCTGTTTTGAAAAAAAAAACTAAAAAAATTTAAATACATGCCGCACCAAATGAGCTCAAATTTCAAGCAATTATAGTTTGACATACCGGGAACAAAATTCTGTATTAGCAAGCAATTCTGTAATGGCGGCTAGTTGGTTTTTCATCTTCAGGTTGGCGAGCTATACATTGGCACAAAGACTAGTTACAAAGAAACAGGACAAAACAGCTACGTGTGTAAATTTTCACCTGCTTATTAAATGTACTGCTCTCCTTATATACTCAAACACAAAGAACAAATATACAAACACGTCTGAGATACAAGATGTTGTGTGCTATTCATTAAACCGTAATCGGTGCATCACCACTTTCCGTCGCGCTGCTTGTAAGAATTGAATCGCGCTGTGCGTCAGCACTTTCAGATCATGAGTGGCAGTTACCAATTTCCCTCAAGACAAAAGTGTTCAACAGCTGTATCTTGTTGGTACTCAATTACGGGGCAGAAACCTGGAGGCTGACGAAAAGAGTTCAGCTTAAGTTAAGGACAGCGCAGCGAGCCATGGAAAGAAAAGTGATAGGTGTAACGTTAAGAGACCGGAAGCGGGCAGAGTGGGTGAGGGAACAAACGCGGGTTAAAGGCATCCTAGTCAAAATCAAGAGGAAGAAATTGGTTTGGACCGGGCTTGTAATGGGAAGACAAGATAACCGCTGGTCCTTAAGGGTAACGGAGTGGATTCCAAGAGAAAGTAAGCGTAGCAGGGGACGGCAGAAGATTAGGTGGGCGGATGAGATTAAGAAGTTTGCAGGCATAGGGTGGGAGCAGCTGGTAAAGGACAGGGCTAATTGGAGACACATGGGAGAGGCCTTTGCCCTGCAGTGGGTTTAGTAAGACTGATGATGATGATGATGATGATGATGATGATGGTGGTGATGATGATGATGATGATGATGATGATGGGGATATGATGATGATATGATGATGATGATGGTGATGATGATGATGATTATGATGATGATGATGATGATGATGATGATGATGATGATGATGATGATGATGATGATGATGATCATGATGATGATGATGATGTGCGTCAGCACTATCGACGGACGGCTTACGCTTTCCGTGGAACCGGCCCGTGCCATTTGGTATGCTTCATAGATTACTCTTTCATTCAGGTCTTTGAACTGTCCGATTATAGTGGTTTTCTCGAATCTTGGGATGCATTCTTTGCAGCGAGCTACATGCTTGGCGAGATTGCTTGCACTGTTAACTTTGCCGCAGTTTCTTCGATGCTCATCCAGTCTGATGTATCCATATTTCGGTCAGGCCCACGTATCTCCTGCCGCAAGACAGCGGGATGTTGTACACAACGCACTTATCACAATTCATGATTTTGTTTTGATTGTCGATTCCGCATGTTGTGCTGACTCTCTTTTCCCTATCCCGGAAGTTAACTTTGCTGCCCATTGATATTAGTTTTATGGGGCATGAAGAAACAGCGGGGGTTTCATGCTTTTATTAAGTTCATGTTAGAAAATGGGCTGCCATGGCTCCTTTAGAGAAAGCCTGACGAGGGCGGTCTGCTCTGGTCTCTACGATCAGTGCCTGCTAGCAAGTTTCAAAATGCGTTCGTAACATATAAGTTCAGGATTTTTGGACATCAGTTTTAATTTTGAGGCAACTGTGAAATATTGTAAGGTACCGTTATGGAAATATTTAAAATCCATTCTTCCGATGCTTAGCAAAATCTTTTCTAAATTTGCCCATCGGTCGCATGGAATAGTTAAGACTACCATAATAAACCAATGGGGACCGTTTTTGATTATAGCAAAAACATTAATGCAAGCCTCCCGATGGGATATCTGCGGATATATTAATTGTTGTAGTGGAATCTTAGGATATATGAAGTTGATGAAGACGACGATACCCAGACCCAACGCGAGAGACTGGCAGCTCAGCGCGCGGGGTGTTGTGCTGCGGTGATGACGCAGTGCTCTTAATGAAGTCGCCTGCGTGTCTGATCTGTTTGCGCCGGCCTGGGTTTGAAACCCACTTTGGGAGAAACTTTATTTAAGAAATTTCGCTTTTCTTTCTTTCCTAATGTAGGCACTGCCGATGACATCCTGAGGTCACGGGGGTTTTCGGACCGTCTTACGCGGACAACGACAACGACAAATTTTCTGCCTCATGAGCCATATAATGATTTCGCATTAAAACAGGATTGTGCATAATTTCTAGGGGTGAAGATTTTAACAGGAATGTGTTATCTGTCTGGCTTCTCCGAAAATACGTCCCATCTGCTGTTGGAGACAAAAGCAGCGGTGTCGTCGCCACACTTTCCGGCAATGCCTCCTGTCGAGACAGGCCGTTTGCTCATTTCGATCCGTGGCGCTCCTGCTCGGCGAAATCGAAGTCGCAAAAACAGCGAAATACGTAGCAGCGCGTGAAATCGCACTCCTTTTGCTTACCGCAGTACGCAGTTCACGAAAAATTAATGTGGATTAGCTCAGCTAATCCACGATATATACAAAGCGAAAGATGTCGGCGTTTACTGTGTCCATTGGCGTTGGCGCTGACAATGGCTTCACAATGGCGATGACAATGGCGATGGCT
The DNA here is from genome assembly GCA_030143305.2 of Amblyomma americanum. Lineage (NCBI taxonomy): Eukaryota > Metazoa > Arthropoda > Arachnida > Ixodida > Ixodidae > Amblyomma > Amblyomma americanum. The sequence continues at coordinate 68,175 of JARKHS020022068.1, forward strand.
TTGCGGAAAGAAAGGGCGCGTAACTGGCTCCCTGGATGTGCGGACGCCTCATTCGTGCTTTGATACATGTGGCGGTGGTGAGAGAGAGATGTGGCCTGAATGCATTAGCGCTGACAGCGTTGTGGCTTGCATGCGGCACTGCAGCAATAGCTAGGCCGCAGAGTTCACTTGGTGATCAATCTCTCGCGATCAACCATTAACTGGATGCCACCTCCCAGGTTGGCAGAGAGGGCGCGTTGCCTATCCAGTGTGCGGAACGCAATCAAAGCAGGCTTTTGTAGTTCGACACCAACGCCACGTACATGAAAGCGAGATTGAAGTCTCCACTGGCCCATGGAGCCGGTTGTGCGCCTTTCTTTTCGTGAAAGTGAACGGCCTTGGCAAAGTTGTCAACGCCAAGGACTCTATGGACGCCGTGGGCTTACTTGTTTTGTTTTCAGGAGAGGAAAGGGCACAGTAACCGTCTCACATATCTCGGTAGACGCCCGAACCGCGCCGTAAAGGAAGGGATAAATAAGGGAGGGAAAGAAGAAAGATTGAAAGTTGGATTTTGAGGAAAGGTGCGGCGCTGAGCAGCGGCCGAACACCTTTGGCTCGGTGCAACTAGTCGCGCATGCGCAGTAGTGACTAGGGAGCGACAGAGAGAAATATCCGCGGCGAGGCACGCGTTGTGACTTCATGTGCCTCCTCGGAGCACCGCCACGGCGAAATCGCAAGTTCGCGGCGAGTAAAGGTTTCGCTTTAGAAATGTTACACGACTCTTTCTGCTGGAACGATGGCTGGAACGTTCTGCTGGAACGACAGGCGCCAGATGGGCCCTGCACTGGGCGCAGACTGGCAGCGGTGCCTTTGGCAGGCCGAACGTAAAGGCAAGCAATCGGTCGACGCCGCGAACGACAGTGCAAGCTGCTATTAAAGCGCAAGTTCAAGAACTTTCAGCGCCATCTCGTGCTGAGCAAACTAAACAGGATGGGGCGACGCGTGCTCCACCAATGCTAAAATGTCCTGCCAGCAGCTGAGATAGTCAGAAAAGGCGACATTCGAAAAAAGCTAGCGCCGACAGACACCAGCCTGCGCGGGAGATTGCACAAGCTGCAGGGATTCATCGCTTTGGCCCTGGATGCGTGAAAGGTCAGCCTGGCCCTTTGCGTTACAAGGTGTTGAAAGCACGGTAAGTTCGAATCACGTAGCCGGGCTTACGGCACATTTGGCTGCATATTAGAGAAGGGGTCGGCAGCCCTGCTTCCACAGTAAAACGGGGCCTCACCATGAATACAATTGCTCTATAATTGTAGATGTTACGAAAGCACGAGCACAAAATAATTTATTTTCAGACTTTGGGATGCAAGACTCGCCCCTTTTAGCTCCGAACCAGCTCTTTAGGCCGAGAGCAGAAACTGTAGGCCAAGTAAGGACCGCGATGAACAAAAATAGCTGACTTACAAGCAGTCGGAGAGCTAGACGCCGGAATTTGTAGCGTGGAATGGAATGGAAGAATGGAACGGAAAGCAACCGAGACCCCGCTCGGCTGCTTTCTATTCCATTTGAAATGCACGTTTCGGACCAGCGGAGAGATGAAAAGACAGAGTAAAAGGAGACGTAGAAAAGGCACGGATTGTGCCCTGTTGTCTTTTCAGAGCATAAAGGAACTAGCAGGTGAGGAAGAGGATGAACAGCAGCAGACGATCTTCTGAAAGCTGTCAAGACTACTCTATTATAAAAGGAGTGAGACTAGCGCTAGATCAAACTTGTGTTTTGAACAGAAGAGACGTCCGAGGCTGCCAATCAGTATATTGAAAAAGGTCTTAATGGAATCCGGAGCAGATTAAGCTGGAGCTACAGCGTACATCGCACACCGGTGTTAAAAACTGTGTTCACGAAAAATACGGTTTTTTGGGGTGTGTCTTGAAAATAAACACTTAAAAGTAGCTGGACTGATGTTCACTTAATGTGACACGAGTCTTTAGCGTCAGCTGGTGAGGAAGTCACGTCGTGTAAAAGGGATCATGTAGAAGGGTTCTATCATGCGATGTTATTTTGTGGAACTAAAATAAGCAAATAACTGACGCTGTAATTTTTTTTCTAAAACGAGCGACCTCCGCTCTGTGGGCAACTCGTCGGAAAGAAAATAGGCTTAATGTCTCCGCAACGAGAGCATGACTCAGCGTCAATGCGTTCGCTATACTCGTGACTCACACCAACCGCTGAGGCAAGCGGCACAAACAAAAACATGCGCGTCAAAATGCCTGCGGTGGCTGTAGCGGCTGTTGAACGCCACTGAAGTTCAGACAGCGAGAATCGTCATGTCCTTGGGATTCCAGATCTCTCAGCGCGAGAACAATGCGCTCACGCGCGAGCATGTTCATGCGATTCTCGTCAGGACAAAACCGGAGGCCACCCTCTCAGCATTGAAAAATGATCACCCGACGGGCGCAAGGTCACCCTTTTTCGAGCTTCGGATGGCAGCGCAGCCCGCGCATGCATCATCAGAGTTCATTAGCAGCGTGCGCCGCAATCCCGGCCAATCTGGCGCGCCACGCGCTGCGGGATGCCGCCAAAAGCGTTGCGTGTCGGCGCAATAAATCAGGCCAGTCGATCTCCTCCGTCGAAGAGAAGAGGCCCTCTGTCACGGCACCGACAGTGGAACGGGCAGCTTCGCGCCTCCAAGTCGATGCGGACGAAGGCGCCTGCCGACGCGGCAGCCGAGCAACGGGGCAGCGCTTCCGGACTGACTGGCGCTCGGGAGTGAGCCGGTCACGGGCGGCGAACAAAAGCAGCGCCGCTGGCTCCTGCTGGACGGATGACAGCTGATCGGGCCAATATTGCGCCCATCGACCGCGCGGCCCTTCGGGCTGCCAGGGATACCCGCGCTGCGCCTCCCTCCAGGGGCGCCTATTCGTATGCACTGGTACACAAAGAAGCAAAGTGGCACAAAGGCAGTGAGCAGCAGCAGACTTCTCACGCTTGCCTCGACTCCGCTTTGTTTCCACCAAGAACAAAACAGGGCCGTAGTGCAATACCTGCACACCATGACAGTGCTACCCGCAGTGTGCCTAACGTGATTACTTGTCGCACTGACAGCAACCCAGAGACGCGCGCGGGGTAAGAATTGCTATAACCTAAACGTAAATTAAACTGGATGTCTGATATGCCAAACCAGAATTTTTGGATCTTGCGCAAGCGATTTCCGCAAGATAATAATAATAATTGGTTTTTTTGGGGAAAGGAAATGGCGCATTATCTGTCTCATATATCGTTGGTTCAGGTGTCCAACGATATATGAGACAGATACTGCGCCATTTCCTTTCCCCCCAAAAAACCAATTATTATTATTATCTTGCGGAAATCGCTTCATTTTTATTCTTTACAAGAGAAGGACGTGTACGAAGGGCAAATGACAAGTCAAGTGCTTTTCACTGGCCTTTGTAAAGCAGCGCTGCTGTTCTTCTCTGTAGAAGACTCCGCACCTGCTCTCTCGTGTTAGGCCTACCGAATTAAATAACCAACTCTTTAAGAGCGTCACAGAAGACTGGCTTCTTACCCATAAATACTGGACAAACGCATTTTTTTGTCAAAGAGAAGTTGTTTATGAGCGCAAATTTTACGCATATCATAAGATTGCACCATCATCATCATCATCAGCCTGACTACACCCAGTGCAGGGCAAAGGCCTCTCCCACATCTCTCCAATTAACCCGATCCTGTGCCAGCAGCGGCCATCTTGCACCGGCAAACTTGTACTCATCCCCCCACCTAACCTTCTGCCGCCCACTGCTACGCTTGCCTTCTCTTGGAATCCACTCCGTTACCCTTAAGGACCAGCGGTTCTCTTGCCTTCGCAGTAAGTACCTGCCCTGCCCAAGCCCATTTCTTCCTCTTGATTTTGACAAGGATGTCATTAACACGCGTTTCTCCCATCACCCACTCTGCCTTTTTCCGGTCTCTTAAAGTTAAACGTATCATTGTCTTTTCCATGGCTCGCTGTGTTGTCCTTAACTTGAGCTGAACCCTTTCCGTTAGCCTCCACGCTTCTGCACCGTAGGTGAGTACCTGTAAGATACAGCTGTTATATACTTTTCGCTTGAGACACGTTGGTGAACTGAGATTCATGATCTGTGAGAACCTCGCAAATGCGCTCCACCACACTCTTATTCTTCGAGTTATTTTCCTCTCATGATCCGGATCTGTATTGTATTGTATTGTGTTGTTTTTTATGGCGCATAAGCAACTCAAGCTATTATGCGCCAAACGAATGGTTTTTTTTCGAAAATATGGTGTCCTCAGCGAGAGTCCTTGTGCGGGCAAGGACTCCGAGGAGCAACAAAGACTTCAGCTTCTTCTAACGCCTGGGAAAATGGATGAGGTGTATCACAAAATGCGTCAAAGCACAGGGTAAGAATTTTTAGAATTAATGGTTCTGTGATATTATATTTTGTTTAAGATCGTCGCTTCTTTCAGGAAACTTAGAACAGATGAAGTATCTTAAAGTGGATTATCTCCTAAAAGTAAATTGGGGTGGAAGGGAATGCGTTCGTTGTAAAATACAGTAAAATAATTTTTTCCTTACTCGTTGGAGTTCTATGCACGAGAATAGGATGTGATTTACTGTGAGCTCATTTCCACATTTCTCGCATAAAGGTTTGTTTTTTCAGTAGAAAGCTATGTGTTGAGTGTGTGTGTCCGATGCACAGGCGCCATAAAATTACCTCTATAAAACGTTCCTGATGCCTGCATGATCTCCATTCTCTCAGAATAGGTTTTACTAAATGTAGGTTGTTATTTTCTTCACTATTTCATGCAGACTGCCATTTTTCTTTAGGCTTATTTTTTACTAACTTTATGTAATCTTCATAGGGTATATTTACAGTCCTGACTTCCTTATCTGACTTCCTTAGCTTGAGCAGCTTGCGCGTCAGCTCTCTCGTTGCCACTAATTCCAAGATGGCTTGGTATCCAACAGAGCATAATTTCATGTCCTGTTTCAGCAGTTATTATGTTCTGTATTATATTTCCTATTAAAGGTGCTCTCCCATTTCTGGCGTTCACTGCGGTGATTACACTCAGCGAGTCCGTGTAGATAATGCTGTTTTGAATGTTCTTTTTGACTATTTTTGATACAGCCACCGAAATAGCATTACATTCGGCTGAGAAAATTGACGCGCACTGAGGCAACCTGACTACCTTTTTCCATTTATCTTGCACTACAGCACTTCCGACGTGAAGTGCTGTTTTAGAACCCTCTGTATAAAATGCTATGTATTCTTCGTATTTTTCGTCTAGCGCCAAAAATTCTTGTAATATGTGTTCACCTGGAGTTTGCTTTTTGTGAAATTGTGTCAGTGTGTAGTCGCCTACCGCAGGAAAGATGTACCAAGATAGCAGTGGTTCGGGTCTCTGGGCAACAACAGGTAGCGTATCCAGAATACGTAATTCCTGGCGAATTTCTTCAAAATGGAACATAAGTGGTTTCGTTGAATTGGGTTTGTGACTGAAAAGCTGCTTAGACGAGCACTTTGCAACTATGGAGTAGCAGAGATGTTTTGGCAGTGCACGGTTTTTTAGGACGTATGTACATGTGAGCATGGATCTTCTATCTGCAAGGGGTGGTTCGATACATTGTATATATAGACTGTTTATGAGCGGTGTCATATATGCCCCACTTGCAAGGCGCAGGCCTGAGCTGTACTCGATCTAATTGCCTCAGGTAGGGCGGCCGAGCTGAACTTGTGGGGGTTGAATGGGGAGATAAATACGTTCTGCCCACTCAATCGCGGCTGACACGGTTCAAAGCCGCCCGGACCCCACCCCGTGGTCGCGTGCGCTACCGAGCGCTCGCCGACCACGGTGGGCCTTGCTCTGGGGGAACAAAGGAACGACACATTGGCTGACACAAACAGGCATTTATTGCTACAGAAACAATAACGCCAGCTAGCAACAAGGTACGCTAATGAATCGAGGTCGTCCGACTCACCAGCAAGGTTCCGAGCAAATGTTCGCCCGCGCTAGGGCAAGGGATATAAACTCCGAAGGCCGGACGGGACGAGCACGGGAGCCTGTCTCCTCGTCGCTTCCTCGCCCCGCCGGCGAAGAGCGGAGCCGCGAGCGACGCGTCCGCTCGCGCCGATGATCCCAGCCGAAACCCCTCTCCCGCGCGCGGGCTTTGGCAGTCTCCCCCGCAGCGATGCTGGCGCCCTCTCTTGCCAGTTAATGTAACTGACAAGGGAATGCGCTCAGCCTCGAGGTGAGACTGCCGCTGCACGGTGCCTCGCGGGAAAACAAACTCAGGGGGCTGCAGGGCAGGTCCCCACAAACTGTACACTATGCACCCATAATCTAGGCAAGAGCGAACTATGCTGCGGTAGATGTATAAAAGGCAGGTCCTATCAGACCCCCAGAGTTTACGTGAAAGCACCTTTAATATGTTTAATGATCGAGAAGCTTTCTTCAGGTTCTTTATATGGGGCAAAAAGGTCAGTTTTTTGTCAAAAGTTCTGCCCAGAAATTTGTGGTCACTCTTTACCGGTAATTCGGTTTAGTTCAGGTGTAGCCTAGTATCTGTCTGTAGCAAGGTAACCATGCGGGCTAGTTGGTGTATTTCAGACATAACTTCACCAGCGAAAGCACGAGACAACGGGAGAAGAACACAGGACAACGCTGGACTAACAACTGAAGTTTAATCGAGAAACGGCCAACTTAGGACACCAGAAGACGCATGCGTATCAGACACACTAAAAAACTAAAAACAAATACAAAAGTGGCGATTCACCAAGGAGTGGACACACGCTCCATAACTGGCAAACAACAAAAGGCACATACTTTGCCTGTCAAACTTGCACACGCACACTTTTGCTTAAGAAATTAAATTCCTTGTCAGTGCGGTATAAAGACGGTGCACTGACGCATGTGTCACTGCCTTGCAAACTAATATGGTAGGCCTCCAGGATTTCCCTCTCCTCCTTGTTTTGTCCTTTTCCGGTGACTGACATGTTGTTAAAAGCCGGAGCACAATCTTTACAACTCCTGCAGTGACGTGGGAGGTTATTTTGATCAGACAAATTTCTCAGAGAATTGCTATGTTCGCGTGCGCGGTCATTAACACATCTGCCACTTTGGCCCGTGTACACCCTACCACATGACAGGAGTAACTTGTAAACGACACGAGTCGAACAAGCAACGAACTTGTTCGCATGCTTCACATTGCAGCACTTGGACTTTCTCCCCTCACTGGCCTTCGATATTCGTGAACGCAAATCAGACAGCTTACAAGGTGCAGAGAAGACCGCCGTCACGCCGTGCCGTTGTGCCCCTTTCTTCAGGTTATGTGATACACCGGGAAGATAGGGCACCACTTCAACTTTCTTCCCCTGCAGTCTAACATTTCCGGGAACACGTGTGCTCTGGTTCTTAATTCTCTGCAGCATCGACTCACCAACTTCAGTCAGCCGGTCAGCCGGATAGCCCGCATCACTAAGACGGCGGACTTGCTGGTGAAAGCTGTCAGTCACTGCGTGAGGGCAGGTCTTCTGCAAAGCATTCCTTAAGCAGAGGCTAGCTATGGCTCTTTTAATAAGCTTGAAGTGCGATGAGACATAAGGCAATAGCGCTTTCTCAGTTCTAGGTGAGTAGCTCCAGCAGATGTGGTTTTCGTTAAAGGTTAGCATTAAGTTTAGGAACCGAATGGCATTGTCACAGGGCATTTCATGTCAACATATGACCTCAATGTCTCTGCATTTACCTTTTTTTCGTGCCTCAGGGTAAGATACATTTTCTCTTTCAGATTGATTATTTGCTTTTCTT